>VYZP01005022.1:8447-18519 GCA_013400635.1 Hypocryptadius cinnamomeus | reverse complement strand
TTTTTTTTTTTTCCTGCAGGAAAAGCAAGGGAAACAGCAATACCAGCCTCTTTAGGGGCAGATTACACTTAATCACAGAACGGCTGAGCTTGGCAGGGACTTCTGGAGACCATCTGGTCCAACCCCCCAGTCAAGCAGGACCACCTAGAGACATCTACCCAGGCTGCCCCGTGTCCAGGCAGCTTTTGAATATCCCCACGGACACCAAGTCCACAACCTCCCTGGGAAACCTGTGCCAGCGCTTGGCCACCCTCACAGTAAAAAGTGCGCTTCCTGTGTTCAGAGGGAAGCTCCTGTGTTTCAGTTTGAGTCCCTCGCCTCTGATACTGTCATCGGGCACCACCGAGGACACCCTAGCTCCATCCTCACCGCACCTTCCCTCTAGGCACATATAAATGTCCGGATTTATGCACAGGTAAGATTCCCCCCGAGCCTTCTCTTCTCCAGTTTCATCAGCCCCTGCACAACTGGGATTTTAAAAAATCCCCTGGGATTAATTTGGATAAAAACACCGCGGAACTGTTGCTCAATGTGAATGTTCCGGGGATTTCCCCGTCCTCACCCCATCCCTCCTTTATTCCAAGTGATGACGGGACTGTGTTTCCTTAGCACCGACAGATCTTCCGCTCCCGCTGACGCGCTTACTTAGGATACCCCCCAGGACTGCTTCACCCCCGGGTACCGCCAGCCATCGGCGCTCCATAACCCGCTGCGGCGGATCGGAAAATCCCCCCAAACCCCTATGAAACAGGATGACGGGAATACCGTGCGCGCATCCCTGCGAGCGCTCCCCCGTCCCCAGCAGGATCCCGGCCGCGCGCCGCGCTGCCTGCCGGGACGCGTAGTCTTCCCACGCGAGGGCCACAGGACCGCCCTTTGGCCGGACTACATATCCCAGCAGCCCCTCCCGGAACTGCCGCTCCCCGCCGCGATTGGGCCCCCGGCTACGGGCGCTGAAAGACGATTGGCTGAGCGGCGTGTCTGTCATGCGGGCTCCCCGTGCTGGGCGGGGCTCTTTCCCCCCAACCCCGAGTGAGGGGACTGCCGGGGGTCGGTGGCGGCCCCGGCGGGGAGGGCTGAGGGGCCGCCCCGGGAGAGGCAGGGCCGGGGCCGCCCCTTCCCTCCATGCCCGGGGCAGGGAGGAGGAGCCGCCGGCGCCGCGGGCTGGTGGCCGCCCCTCTCCTCGCCGGGAAAGGCGAAGCCGCAGCGGCGCCGNCCATGGAGGAGCGGGAGGGCGAGGTGCGCTGGGACGGGCTGTGCAGCCGGGACGCCGCCGCCCGCGACGCCGCCCTGGACACCATCGGGCAAGCCGTGCTCCGCCGCGCGGAGAGCGTCGCCTCCGGGGCGGCCGCCGACGGGCTGCCGGTGCTCGCCGCCCGGGACGGGCTGGGCGAGGCGCTGGCCCGCCTGCTCATGCTGTCCAAGAGGTGCCCCTTCCCCGACGTGAGGGAGAAGAGCGAGGCGATCCTCAGCGGGGTGCAGGTGAGCGCGGCACACCATCCCTTCGGCTTTGGGACCGGGGGCTCTCCCGGCCCCGTCCCACGCAGGGCGCCTTCGGGTTTCGTCTGTGCCACGAGGTGGGCGTCTGAACCACCCTGTCAGATTTATTCCTGCAATTAATAGGCGTTAAGTGCTCCCCACCCCTACGGCTCTCTCCCCGAATAAACATTTGGAAAAGCGTGGGGGGCGGGGGGGAATATCTCACTGAAGATACTAAAAAAACACCTGGATGTGTTCCTGTGTCACCTGCTCTAGGTGACCCTGCCTCGGCAGTGAGGTTGGATGATCTCCAGAGGTCTCTTCCAACTCTTAACTATTCTGTGAAAAAGCACGAAGTCTTTCAGTGGAATCCACCAGAGAGGATTTGGCAATGAATGGCTGGGAAGTTGGGGCATCCCCAAGGAAGCGCTAAAATGACAGCTTTAACACTCTAGTTTCAGTCTGTATGATCAGTGCTGTGGTATTACCCGGTTAACTTTAACAGAAATGCAGGAAGGATTTGGGTATTGATATTAGTGTTGCCAGTTAAAAATATAAATGGGAAGTCTTGGAGCTTTTAAAAGCCATATGAGCTTGTTGTTAAGGCAGAGCCTGTCAGAATGCCCTTCTTGTTGTTTATTGGTAAATAGTTTTTCCACTGGCATCGATAGGACCCAAACTATTTTTTCTTTCATAGCTCATAGGCAGCCTAGCCAATAGAGGATTACATTTACTGACCTAATGCTAGCAAAAATAAATGTTACTTTGTACTCTTCCACTCTTACAGTCTAATTATAGTGACTTGCATTGCGATTGTCTTGCTCACCTCAAGTTTTTGCACGGGTCTTGGAATTCTTGTATCAACGGGTCCAGCAGCACTGCTAAAGATGCTGCTTGTAGCTGCAGAGTAGGAAAAGGAAATTCGGGTGTTCTTTTAATCACAAGTGAATACAGAGAGCTGTGCTAGGAGACAGATGCCTGATTCTCACTACTGTGCTTTTTCTCCCTGAACTTTAACAGGTTGAATATAGGGAAATCCAGGAAAATATAACAATATATGAAAGTACTATAGATAGAATAATTTATACATTATATGCATAAATATGTATAACATAAAAACATTATGTGTTATATATAGGAACACATTCTGGGTTTGAGTTATTGGAGCTGAAAGAGTCTCTATTTTGTCTAACTTCTCAGTAGTATGCAGTGTAATAAATACAGTGTAACTTATTTTACCCAGTTTAGGCTGTGTGTGGAGTTTTTCTCAAAGCTCATGGTTTCACATGGTTTAAGTGGAAAGTTTGACAGCTTTTCTTTAAAAACCGAAGCCAGTGAAACAACCAACCACCCCAAACTTGAATATTGAGTTGAAAACTTAATCTGGCACTTTCCCTTTTGAAGGTTCGTAAGAGAAGTGAGTCTGTTACCAGTGAGAATGATGAGTTACTGCAACAGATTGCTAAGGGAAGACTTGTTTTTGCCAGGTTCAAGATATCAGAGTCTATTCAAAGGCCAAACAGATGGTGATCTCTCACCTAAATTTTGGGGTGAGGTCAGAATACAGGACTGGATAACTCCCTTTCAGTTTTTATGTATTTGAAGTTAGTGGCATGTTCAACTATAAGTGTGGTTTAGAAACTTTGTTACTAGCTTTTTTTTTTTTTTAACTGGACCAAAAAGTTCTGGCAGAAAATGTCCATCTTCATACAGCAAATGCAAGTTCAAATGCCATGGTCCTTGCTGGTTTGATTAATAAACAAGGTGTGAAAGGTTTAATAGCTGTGAAACCAATTGTGTACACACAAGGTGCAGCAAAAGTTTTCCAGCAAGTTAAGCAAAATAAAATCAAATAGAACATTGTTTTAAGAAAATTTTTTAAAGCTGCTTTTGTAAATTTTCCTTTTCAGAAGCATAGATCTAAGAGAGAAGTATTCTGTATTTTATGAATTCAGAGTGGCAAATCTTAGTTCTTGTGTCTGTACTCGTAAATGAAAATTTTCATTGTTATCTTTGGATCCGCATTTGTTGGAGAAATAATCCAGTGCAAGTGTTCTGTTTTGGGTGCTGAGGACTATTGTCAGGCATGAAATGGTTTTCTGTTGATTAATGACCAAGAATAATATTGTTCAGATCTCTGCAGTGAACATGGCAGATAGAGCAAACTATTAAATTAAATATTATCACCCCATAGAACTTGTGGCTTTCAGCAGTGTTTCCAAAGGTTAGTAACATAAAAATGTGAAATCCCATTCAGAACAGCATCAGCACTAGTATTGCTTTATCTCCCTGTTTTGGGATCTGAAACAATAATGAAGTCTACAGCAATAAGTACAATTATGCTGTCCAAAGTTATTAAATGACATGGAGCCCAGGGCAGGAGAGGCAACTTTGAGCCCAGAAGTTCTCCTGTGAACTGGGGCTCCTCTCTTTCTCTCTCCTGTGGAATGGCCCATCCCAGACTAGAACTCTGAGCCTGGACTCGTATATTTCTTTTTATTCCTGCCCACCCCGGCTGCCTCAATATGGAGAACTGCAAAATGTGCTTTATTCATCTTTCAGATTTGCTTCCAGCATAAATCAGTGAGGAAATCAAAGATTTAAATTTTCCATGTGGTCTGATTGCTATTTCTTTCTTTGAGTTAGTGCCCTCTTGCCTGTTGAGGCAGTCAGCCAATATTTAGGCATGAGCAACTGGTGCTCCTGGTGATTTTGCAGCTTTGTGTCTGGAGCAGGTTGGTAGCATGCATTATATGCAGGCTGGTGTAAGCTGCAGGCTTGACAGCAGCCTGTGTCAGCGTGGCATCCTTCTAAGCCTGCCTTTGTTGTGTTTTGGGGTTTTTCCCCCTGGATAAAAATTCCTCTGATATATGGTGGACTGCTCAGTGTGCAGCTTTCTTCTTTGCTATTAATAAGTAGCATTAATAATGATATTATTAATAAATAATATTGCTTGTATTAGAATCTATAGAATTAATTATTGCTTAACATAAATTCCCATTGATTTGACTTATGTTGAGGATAATGAGTTTTCTCATTGTAGGCTATATGTCTATATATGTACAATAACATATACTTTTTTACCTGAGAGAATACATCTGTTTTCCCATTTAGAATGAGTTGTTTTTGTAAGGGTTATTATAAAGACAATGCCAGCAAATGAGTTCCCTTTTTTCTAATTTTTGCTTTTATTAATAAAAGCAAGTTCCTAAAGTCACTTTGACCTCAATAGATAATTTAAAGAATGTTTTAAAGATATTTCAATTGCAGTGCTTTAACCAAGTGAAAACAGTTTCAATGTTTGCATTTGAAAATGTTCGATGAATAGTTTTTGAGGTAAAACCCCCAATATGTATCATAGGTTCTTGGTAAATTCTAGCTCATGGGGTGTTTTGCATGTATTTATAGCATGGTGCCTATGACCTTGCAGGGTAGTGCGTCATTCCTCCCGGTGTGCTGGGTGTCCGCACACCAACACAAATATATTGGGAAAGAGCAGCAGTGGAATGTCTAAACACATGCTCGTGGAAAGTCTTCTGCCAGCCTCTGTTGGATCAATCAGATATGTATGAGTGGAATATAAATACAAGGTGTCTGTCCGTAGCTGGAGAAGAATTACTGAAAGGATGAGATTTGGTAATTAAAACCTCTTGTAGCCATTCAGTGGAGAAAACTCAGCAGAACATACTGCTCTCCATGGGTGTGTAAATTCATTCTCTTCATAAACAAAGAGAATACAGGGATGGAGGGCAGGTTCTGCAGGTGCAACAAGATGCTAGCCTACATAGGGTGAAAGATGACAACAGAATAAAACCCATGAGTGTCAAAAAGCAGAGAATATGGCACACAGGGCTTGACTGGGTGCAAATATAAGGAAGAAAGAAACAATCTCTACCTCTTTGAGAAGTAGTCTAATGATACCAAACACTTGCATTGAAGGGGAAAATTAGTAATGAAAAAATAGCTCCACTCTCTGTTGATCTTTTCATTGATGTAAGCAAAGGAAACATAGAAAGTAAACAAAGATGTATGAATAAAGCTAGGATGGTCAAAAACATAAGGAGGCATGGCTAAAATGAATATTGGAAGAAAGCAAGAAATAAAAGATCCACAGATTAGTGGATTAACAGATAATTCTGAGGTGATTGAAATGTTTTCTGAAACAGTTAATCTGACCTGTGTAGTCAATAGCCATGATAAAAGCATAAATTGTACCTTCCTAGGCTGGAGGGTGGAGGGAAAACCTGTAGGTTGCTTGGATAAGCAACAGATTTTAAATCTGGTAGGGCCTGGTGAAATTAATTCCAGGGTGCTTAAAAAAGCATCTAGCTTCACTAGCTGAAGTGATCTCGTGTAGTGGATTGTAATTTCGAGATAGTGGAGGGAAGCAGCAGACTCAAATTAATTGGTGCATATCTTTTCAGTGTGGGCTAAATGGGATGGGATGAAGAGGAGACTAATAGATTTTAACTGTAGCTCAAAGGAAAAATGCTGGACCAGTGTTGGAACACATTTTTAGTGCCTAGGAAAAGAAGATGAGCAACAACCAAAGCAGACTTAGCCAGGATAAATTCTTTTAAATGCAGCATTGCTACTGCTTCTGTGATGGAGTAACAGGCCTTGTGGTGTAGAGAGATTCTGTTATATTAATAGATTGATAAACTGGAGTCCTCAATGTTCACATGATAGCCTTATTAACCAGCTGGGGAATTGTGATCTATAAACTGCACTTTAGTGAGTAAAATTAGCTGGAAAACCATCCCCAGAAGGCAAGCGAGGTCAGGTATCAAGTACTTGGTACAGGCTCTACAAAGTCCTGTCCAGCAAAGTCTTGATTAACAAATTTTTATGCTTTGTTGAATAGATTACGAGCTGGGAGGGAGAGTAAGAATACTGGAGAGCAGTCATATAATTTAAAATTACTTTAGTATTTAATGTGAGCTTGTATCATACCTTCTAGTCCTTTGGAGTTTTTGTGTGAATAAAGTTTGAATTACTTAGTGGTGGTGTGGTCAGATAAAAGGAGGCTTAAGATAATATGTTCCCAAAGAAATGGGATGAAAAGCCTGCTGCAAAAACAAAGAAAACATGACCTAGAGTGAATGAACAATGGATCTAAATTCCAGAAAGACTTGGTTTGGACATTTGGGGGAAATGTCAATATTAGTCTACTGGATAGACTTATCCAGTCATGTTCATCACTAGATCTAAACTGTTCTTAAATGTCAGGCTGGAGTGAGGTGCTTATTTGGTCTCTCCCTGGGAAAGGCAGAGCATTGCTAGCTGGATGATTTTTCCTTCCAGCTTCTTTTTCTGTGTTTTGTATTGGTAACTGCTTGGAGGGACTTCAAGAACCATGTAAGTCCTTTCCCTTTGATCTTCAAGGCTGTATTCACCTGACAAGTAGTGCTCAAACCTGTGGTCTGAAACCTGTCTCATACATAAAAGCATCAGGTGGGCTTGAAGGGGCAGTTTTGACTATCTCTTTGTTTTCTCAGGCCTGCTGCTTTAGTGGATAAATGTGTCAGAATTCCACAGTTTGGCAAGGGCTGTTATGGCACAGAAGAGAGGGGTCAGGTGAGCAGCCAAATATATCTTCTTGTCTTAAAACCTTGAGGGGCTGATTGGGATCTAGGCTTGCTTGGCAGAGGACATGGAAGGGAATATCCTTCCTTTCCAAATCCTGGAAAAATACTTGTCATTTACATTAAATGAGCATCCAGAAAGGATGGGAAGACTTCTGGTCATAGCCAAAGCCGACATTGTGTCCTCTGCTGCTGTGGTAGGACAAATAAAGCCTCTGCCAGGAGAGGAGGTAGTAATTCCCCTGTGTGCATCCATAAAGGATAAAATAGGAGTTACTTTTGTGTTTCATTGCTGTATTTGTTCTAGTAATGTGGATTCTCAAGAGAATTCACTCTTTGCTTTGTGTTTGAGCTCTGTGGTGCACACTGGTTAAGAGTAATAAGGGTGAAAATTACACTCATTGCTCCCAAATGGTTTATCCTGATGAGTGGTGTTATGGAAGACTGCCTGACTTTCCAAATCTTTAATCTTCTTGGGAGTTATCTTTGAAAAATGACTTTATAACTTTGTCTTAAGTCTTTTTTAGCTTTCCTATACAACACTGGTAGTTTTCTTTAGTGAACTTTGAGATCTCTAACTAGGCAGATCTGTTAGGTTTAGGATTTTTGTCCAAGTTAATTTGACTGTGTCCTGCTGCATGATAGGGATGTTCCCCTGTGATGCTTACTGTTGGTCAGCCACCATAGAAAGGTGTCTCAATTGAAATTTACAGTCTATTCAAGCTTAAGAATTTAAATATGGTATCCTCACTGGTGGTGGTGAATCTGATCCACCTGGAAGCTGACTAGTCCCTCTGTACAATGCCAATACCCAAATCGGTTCGTGTTTCCCATGGTGCTCTTATATACAGTGAATTAAAACATCCTTTTTTGTGAATTCACTTCATAGCAAAAACATGTTCTGTCTCTTCCAGCCATTGGATGGAATGGATTTAATTATTCATTGTAGGGTGCTCCCTTCAAAACCCACATGGTGCTTTACCAGATCACTAGTTTAGAAAACATCTGTCTGTTATGGGCTTTTTTGGTGGTGTTTAATGCTCTTGCTTTTCTCATATTGAGAGAGAATACTGAAGTAATGACATCATTTCTTTAAAATGATTCGTCTTATTTATGGTGTCTGCTGCCTCTGCAGCATTTATTGTAAGCATGTTCTGATGATGGGTCTGTATCATATGTGTGGGGTGAAGCTGATGTTAATGGAGAAGAATTAATCTTGATATGTCAAGGAATATTCTGAGCAGGCATGTGAACATATATTTTCCAGACTTAAATGCTCAGGAAAACTCAGATGGCCTTATCTGACTCTTCCCTCCTTCAGCCTACTTGCCTTCTTTCTTAAGGCTTCAGTCTGTTGAGAGAAATGAAGGAAAATTTTCCCTTGCTGAACTTGTCAACTCCAGAATTTACTGACCTTGGGAATGTCTCTGGCTGGAATAAGGAGTTGCTTGAAAACAGTGGAGGTTCTCAAAGTGATGTGAGGTAGGGCACCTGGGGCACTTCTAATGCTGTTTCTGTGCTTGGAGCCTTTCCACAGTTTTCCATGCTAACGGTATGCAGCTCTTCGTGCATGGAAATGAGCTTTGCTTAGTCAGCTTTTCCTTATAATTGTTGGAAATTACTTGATCTGTGAATTTATGAATTTATGTGATTTTGCTGAATTGATTTTCAGGACATCATAACTAGAATTTTTATTTTCAAAATAAGTGAAGCATGAAGCACACTTCTGGTAATATCTTGGTTGATATTTATTTTTTGACTGCATTGAAGTGCTTTAAAACTGAAGAAGTCAAACACAAACGTTTCCTTATCTCTTGCTGTTTAGTAATGAGGTAAGCAATTATAGGATGTACATTGGTGGCTTAGGTAAAAAAGATTTGTTTCCTGGTTTTTTTGGTTTTTTAAACAGGAGCTAATACCTAGAGATCTGTAGGAACCAGAGATGCTTCAGCTTGAATGCTTTTTGTAAATAGCAGCATCTGTTCTCCTGATCTAGCAGTCACTAAGTCACATGAATCCTTTTATAGATTTTTTTAAACTTTCTTTTGATTCTGCTTCTCTTTCTAGAGGTAATTTTAGAAGTTGGCTGTTCATTTCAACTCATAACTGGATATGATCCTTTCCAGTCTACACTCATATTCTCATGTCCACTTAGATCTTTATCTGAAATTGGTTTTCTTGCTCTGACTCTAACAGTGTATGGGTAGCAGTGATCCTTCCCCTCTCTGCATTGATTTTCCTAGTTCTGCTCTAAGTTTCCAAAAAGCCAATTTATTTATATTTTTTGAGGTTTTTTATCATACAGTTTGTTTGTCCTGTTTATTAGTAAATAACTGTCTTAATTTTGGGCTCTTGGCATACATTTGGGTGCTTTTTGCTCACAAATGGGGAAATTTTATGTATCTTGAGGAGATGTTCAAGCAAAGGGAAAAGCTCTAAGATTTTGCAATGTTTTGTAAATTAGCTTACAATATTAAGTAACAAAAAAGTATGGACTTCTAGGTTATGTAAAATAATGTATCTTCTGTTAGCCTGACCAAAGCATATTACTTTAAAGAAAATTACATTGTCTTACTGTGACAAGTGCAAAGTGAGCACTGAAGAAATACTTGCTGTTTTGTGATCTTACTCTTGACTTTTTTTTCAGGTCAGGGTTTCTCCTTTTAAAATAAACATAGTGGAAAAGTACTGAATATACCATTGTGGGCCAGAAAAAAGGGTTTTGAAAGCTTGATTATATTTTCCTGTGGATACCAAGTGTTTAAATTTCCAAAAATATGGTTTGCTGTCAGTATGGTTTTCTATTCCAGTAAATTGTTTACAGTTTAACAGGGATTGGAGGGTGGGAAAATCTTAGGTTCCTTTCCAGAAAGCAATGGAAACATGGAAATCTTCACTTGAAGCTACATAAATGAATTAAACCCAAAAAGTTAAATGTTGGCATTTTTTCTTGTTTACTGACTTTCTGATGTTTTCAGTGACTTTGACTTTTTTCTTTCCCTTTGTCT
>VYZP01005021.1:654-48059 GCA_013400635.1 Hypocryptadius cinnamomeus | reverse complement strand
ATAGTATTTTTTAACTCTGGCTCCATGTTTGCTTTCTCAGGCAAGATTTATAAATTGACCAGCACCTCACGGAGTGACCTTTACACGTGGGATTGCATTGCCTGTTTAGGTAATGTACTATAACCCCGTCACTATCTGTGTTAAAGATCTTGGATAATGACTGTATGTTACACTCTCTACTGGCTGGTATCTGTGTATTGTAAAAGTTAGTGGAACACTAGACCGTTCTGGTCAGATGCCAAGGGCAAAAGTATGTGTTCTTTGCCAGGAACATGAATAATATTTTAGACACCTTGGACTACATTCACACGTTTGAACACTCATAACCCTCTCTGGCATAATTTCATCAATTGAACTGCGGTAATTTTAATAGTAGTCTTTATATACAGAATGCAAGAGATTAAAACTTTAAAAGTAATATGATTTGACAAAATAAATGGAAAAAAAATACCTTGAAAGTAATAAGTTTTTTTCTGATAATCTGCATTTTAATATGAATGCTTAAAAGGAGAGCCTATGGGGGAGGGGGAAAAGCAGTAAAATTCTTTCATTTAGGCAATAATAAAGAGACTTTAAGCTTTGCTTCCTATTGCATCACAACCAGTGAGAAGAATTCAGGCTAACTAGTAAAGAGGCAGCTGTGGAGTACATGGCCTTACATGAAGGTGGTATTTCAGCTGAGAAGGGGCTGACCATTTCTCCAGTGACAGGAGGTTTTTGAACTTGACCAGCTTTTGAACCTAATCCAGTGTTAGAGTTACTTCTCTTTCAGCTGCATAATTTAGTAGTGGAACTGGAGAAGTCTTTTTTAAGACTCTCTTCTTCTTTCCAGAGAGGCTGAAAAGACCCTGCTGGTTTCATCTCTGCCAGTAGCAAGAGGTTTCTTGCTCATGCTTCAAGTTGAGTACAAGAGAGAGCCCTGTTCTCATACACAGCAGTGATCCTGAAAGCCTTGAGAGCTCATTTGCTTCTCCTGTAACACACAGCTAACACTGAGGAATTGGATTTAACTCAGGGCAGAAATTTCAGCCACTCATCTGAAGCAGAAGTGTTACTGGAATGACAAGAAGTTGAAAATGTTGGTAACAAGATGGATTTTTCATGCTGTGTCCTCAGATTTTGGGCACAGATTGCGTTTCCAGGAATCCAGACAGCTTAAATCACCTTTCTGGACATCAGTGTAGAGAAGTATTGAGATGATGCATAAACTCAAGCATACTCAGCATTAGAAGTATTTCTAGCAAGAAAAGAAATTGGGATGTTTCTGGAACGAGAAGGAGAATACAAAAAGTCCTTGTCCATAGAATCTAGTAAGACATTTTAAAGAACAAAGAAACCTCTCTATAAGCAGATTAATGTGCTATTCAAATTGTGCTCACAGAAACTTAGAAGAAGGTGAACAGAAATACAGCAAATCTGAAAGGCTAATATTTATCTGGAAAAGCTACTGTTGACCAGAAATTGAGGTTACCAGGTGTTAATTTGCTGGCTACCTCACTTAATTGGGGAAAAATTAAAAGGAACCAGATTGTGCTCAGACCTTTTTTTCAGTTCTTAAAAAAAAAAATCTAGTGCAAAATGATGGAAGAGAAATAAAAGTGGGGGGTGGGAGTGGGATAAAATGGCATCTGTAGCATCCTGTATCATGTACCAACACTATTCTTTTGACAGCTGTACTGATTGGGCATACAAGAGCTTATGCCCCTCTCTGATTTCAGTATTTTATTAGTAAAGTTGCTGTCAAAACTGCAATATTAATGTAGGAAGTAGCCCGACTTCCCTTGATTGTGACATGTAAGTATTTTGGAAGGTGTGCAGAGACAGGTGTTCAGAAGTGTTTTTGTGGCAAATGAATTTGGCTTGTGAATTAAAACATCACAGTCCCACATAATTGTTTTGTCACCAGACTAATTAAGCCAAAGGTTGTGCTTGTTATGAAAGGGGACCACTCACCTCTGCCATCTGTTGGGACTCTTCCTCTCCAGGTGACAACTGCCTGCTGGAAGAGGCTTTTTTTGCCTTCATCCCTGTTCTTGCCATGCTGCAGTTGGAGATGCCTAACCTTTTACAGCTCTGTTCCTGGATAAAGAGTAAAACTTCTCTGTTCCAGGCAGACACATATACAAGTATTGCACATAGGGTTATGACTCAGCCTTTCCCCAGGGACTCAGCGCTGGAGCGAAGGCGGAGCAGGGAACAACACAGAGCCACAGACCAAAAGTACTTAGAATTTCCCATCCTTAAATCAACGTCCTTGTAATCTAGCAGAGTTAAAAGATGAATCAACCCTGCAAAAATGCAGAGCTGCTCGTGATTTGTTGGAGGTACAGGGGAATGGCAGGAATAGTACAGGGACTGCAGTAATCTTTTGGAGACATACCAGGCTCAGCATTAACAGACAGAGATCCAGTGCCAGAGACATCAAGCTTTCTAGAACAGAAGAGATGCCAAAAGCTCTGTTTGGGTTAGAGGATACTGAAGGGAAAGCCTCAGGGGTAATGGATGCTTGCCCACTGAGCATAACCCCTGTCCCCGCTGTAACCTTGTGCTGAAGAGAGACTTTGCATCTTCAGAAATATTTAAATGTCACATAAGCTTTTGGGGGTTGAAACTTTGTTCACAATAGATGGTGGATTTTGCTAATGGTCTTGGAGAAGGAATAGTATTTATTTCCTTGTTTAGTGTTAGAGGGATCAGACATACTTACTGGAAGACATATAAGGCAGGAAACAAATCTGAATGTGTGATAATGTCAGAGCTCATTCTGTAGCTGATGTGAGGCTGACTTAGTCAACTACTAATCAGCTGCAAGCTGAGAGAGAGTTACTGGAGGCTAGAAGATTCTTCTAGGAATCAATATGCTAAATATATCAAGGAAGATACATTACAGACAGGAACACTTCCCGTTGATTGCCTGTGAGCTGATGAGGCTTGGAGTGAGGTGGCCCCGTTCCCAACTCAGTCATCTGTTGCCTGTGTAGTTCAGTCGGAGGTGATGCTGCCCTGGTTCCTGGCAAGTGGGTTCACAAATGGGAATGAAATGGCTTAAACTTGTTTCATGTCAGCCAGCAAATAACCATTGGCATGGACTCCTAGATAAAGCCAGTCTGGAACAAAGCATTTTTGTGTAGAACGCCAAAAAAAAAAAAGAATCCTGTGCTTTTTTAATGACCCAGTCTCCTGAACTTCATCCAGCTCCACCCTCAACAAAAAAAGAAACACCAAGAGCTTTAATGCTTTCTGAGGACATACATATGTCAGTTCAAGACACTTGAATAAACTCTTTTGAAGTCTTCATTCTTAACCTACCTCATGGCATCGTGTCAGCAACACCATAGAGTTTGAATAGTAGGCAAATATTGCAGAATAATTTAATCCTTAGGTGATATGCCTGGGAGGTAGACCTCCATGGAATTCTACATTTAAAGTGTTGTTCATTGTGAGACACCAGGCAGTTCTGCCTTGACATCTTTGTGCGTTTGGTTTGAGACCATGCACAGGATCTGTTGTTCCCCAGCCACTGTGGCCTTTGAGCCAGAACAGCTCCATGTCTACAGTCTTCCAGCAAAGGAAAGCTGTCTGGCAACAAATCCTAGCAAGCAGAGCTAGTTTAACTGGTCAAGCTCTTTTTTTTTTTTTTTCCCCCCCTGCAGTACCAGGCTTTAATTACCTGAAAATACCAAATCATTGTAAGCAGAGTCAAGGGTTGAGGAAACAGATATTTAGTTCAAGCAGTTCTAGGGTATATCCCTGGAACTGCTTTCCAAGAGTAAATAATAATTTCAGCTGTAAACCACAAGTCAGCTGCAAGAAAATCTGGTGATCAAGGTAAACTGTTCTATTACCTGCTTTTCTTGGTGACAAGTCATCGTGTGGCTGTTAGTTCCAAAGAGAATAGCACTGAGCACAGTCACACACGTTTTCCATTGATTGGTTGATAGGAAAAATTGATTGTATGTGTGCTATACTGTGACTGTACATAGCTCTGTGTACAGCATCACGCTGGTTTCTCTCGCAATTTACCTATTCATCAAGTGTAAATAGCTGCTGTTTGCTGCAGCCAGGGCTGTGGGAATCAGTGAGTAAACCCTCTGTGGAATAAACCCCAGGCAGTTTGCAAACAGCCAGAGCTTCCAGCTCCTGGCTGAACTGAAGAATCACAAGTGTGAAACGCACTGCAAAAACATTTTTGCCAGTGAAATGTGTGTTGTCCTGGTGGGAAGAAGGGCTCAGAGAAATTGCTTCTCTGCAGTTCAGAGCGTGTGGGTGTCTGGTCCCCACACAGTTTGCTAGAGATGCCTGCAGACTCTGCCTGCTGCGAAAGAGATTTTGCTCTTTAGGTACTCGAAAACTCTTGGGTGCTTTATGCTGTAACACCAAATGTTCCACATAACCTGCCACGTGTATATCAAAATATGTAAAACTTAAGCCCTGCGATTTAAACGTGTGCACTGTGTACACCAGAGCCCTAGGAAACATTGCTGAGTTCAGGGGCATGGAGGAAAGGTGCAGAAGGCAAGTTGGAGGCTTGAATGTCAGTATTCCTGTGTTGGTTTATGTTGACCTTCTGCAGGTGTCTGAAAGCAAACCCTGAAGTTACAGAAAGCAATAGGTTAAAATCATGTTTTGTGGGCATGTTTCTTCTAAATCCATTTGAATGTTTTGAGGTTTTAAGAGCTGGTGTCAGTTAAGGAGAAAAATGAATCTGTGGCGAAAGACTTGGAGTCAGGAGGATGAGGCTTGTTCCTGGCTCTGCAGTGCATTTCCCATGTGACTCTGAAAGTCACAAAATCCTTTTGTTGCAGTTTCCTATTCTTAGTGCAGGGATAGGAGTCTTTTTAGAGGCATGGTAGCATTTTTACAATTAACGAAGCATTAATACCTTACATCCAAGATCTCTGGTATCTGAAAAACAATTGCCAAAGTCAGCGCAGATTTTAAGTTTCTTGAAGAGCCTGGTTAATTTTGGTTACTTTGAGTGGCATGTTCAAAACAAAACCTGGGGGGAGTCTTTGCATATATTCCTCCCATTATACTGGTCTTCACTGTAAATGGCCTTTTGAGGTGATTTTGAGATGCTAGTTCAGCCTCATCTCCTTTTTAATATACTTGTAAAAAAATGCTTGTAAATGTGTTTATTTGCAATTCAACTGTGTTGCTTTTTCTCTGCTGAATTCATTTCCTGGGTGCTTTAAAGGACTTCATTGTACAGCACAGTTGTCACTGAGGATGGGAAGTGTCACTCAGAGTAGAAGCTGATAGCAATAAAATTACTGTGTTCCTGTAGATTCACTTGAGTGCCAACTCCCATTTCTGACCTGTCACATAATTGGGACCCACCCTGACCTGTGTAGGTGGGTGACCACCAACACAGCTCATTACAGCTGTCAGGTTGCATTTTCTTGGTGGGGCTGTTATCGGAAGGAGGTAAATGTGTCCTGCAGTAGAGAAGCAGGAGGAGAGAATTCTTGCTCCTTTTCACCCTTTCTTTTCATTTTCTGCCATTACTCCCCATTTTCCTTGCTTTCTGCCTGTCATGTTATATACTGTTGGGGATAAGAATGAAATGGTTTTCATTCACAGCAGGGAGAAGGGAAGGATGCTTTGTCAAGATTAAATACTTGTGGAAGTAGAAGTATTAAATTTTGGGATTCAACAGGCCTGACACCTCAGCTTTGTGCTTTGTTCTTATATCCTTTCTGTGTATTCAGCATGAATACTTGGAGGCATAGGAAGCCAGGCTGCCTGTCTGCCAAATAAGGTTGAACTTGCTATATCAAGAGGTACCTAGTTAATGGAAGGGTTGCATTTCTTCAGGGTGTATAAAGCATTTAAAGGTCTTTGAACTAAAGACCATGTAAATGCGGCTGTTGCCAAGATGAATTAACTTGTGCTGCAGGAACAATGAATCCATTTAGGACCTCTGAAACCAAGATTTTTGTTACAAATTTTGAATCACAGAAATACTAGGATGTGGTGGGGAAACATGCAGAGGTTCACGAGGGAGGTGTGGAGTCTTCTCCCAATTTAATTTATTTTGTTTTACCTCTCTGCTTACAGATTCTCACAAACACAAAGATAAACACAAAGACCGAGAACACCGGCACAAAGAGCACAAGAAGGACAAGGAAAAAGACCGGGAAAAGTCCAAGCACAGTAATAGGTGAGGAAAAAGTGGATGGAGTCTTCGTAGGCTAAAACACCATTGAATGTGCAGTCTTACAAGAATTACTCTGATAATAAATGAATATGGAATTGCTACATTTTGAGTGTGGTTTTATAAGTGTAGGTGCTTTAAGCCTGATTTTGTCATTGCCTGCATTTCCATGTGGGTGGCTGAAGCTATGTATCTTGCAAATGTGAGCTGATACTAATGTATAAAAGATTATTGTAGGTTAGAGTAGTTAAAAGTGTAGAACACTACCTCAGCTTTGCCTTCTTGCAGATTGGTGGGTTTTGTTCATAATCTTTTGTGTGTGGTTCCAGTTGTTTGTCAGAAGTGCGGAGTTCTCTTCATGCTGGTACAAGCCCCCACTGCTTTAGCATAGTGAGACCCCCATGTGGCTACTAAGCCTTCTCCTAATCAGAAGTGCCTGGAAAGATGGTCCCCCAGAACGATGGTGGTGTCCTTGCCTGCCACCACAGTGGCTGAATATCCCAGCTGTGTGAGGCAGCACTGGGAAACTGCTGGGCTAGATGGATCCCAAAGGATTGTGTGCTGTTTTGTTCAATGTGATTTACACACTACTCTGCCACTGGATGGGGAAGGTGTTTGATGCCAGTCACTTGTCAGGTGACCCACATTGATGTGATGGCCTGTAGCCCTTGAGCTGCTGAGTTCCTTAGGGTCCAGTTGCTCCCTAGCCTGGGCTGTGAGCTGCAGGAACCAGGATATGGAGGTCTGTGTGATGATTTGGTGTGGTGGAGCATGGGGCAAATACATCACAGCTAGGATGTTACTCAGGGAAATTTTCCTTGTTGTAACTCCTGACACACAAGTGTCAGGCAGCCTAAATTGTCACCAAAACTTGCAAAAATGAGTCCCTGGAGGGAAAGTTTCTGGTGTGACACTTGGTGAATGACAGTCAGTGTTTATGCTGTGGGCAAGCAGTGTATTAAATAATTGCTGTGCAACTGTGATAGCACTGTCCGAAAAGGAACAAAAAAATTTATATTAACAATGATGTCTGTTAAAAAGAAGCATGAAAAGGAGGGAGTCTGTGCAGAGAAGTGGGTTTGTTTTATGGGGCTCACACTTGATTTGAATTTTCTGTGATCTTACAAGAAGTTACACGAGCCTACTGTTCCATGATGTGTCTTTGATGGGGAAAAACCCCTAGGCCAAATAACTTGCATTTGCTCACTCTCACAACAAGGATGAAATGCTTTGGACATGTTCTTTGCCTTTGTTCACACATCTATATTGCCTTGATTTCTAGTTTTCATTTTCCTGATCATCATGCACCCTAAAACTGGCTGCCTCACATGTCCAAATGTTCATTGCTTTGCTTGAAAAACCATTCTCCTGAAATCTTAGCAGAGCACATTCTTTTGTAAGGAGTAATGTAAGCACTGTGTTTAAATTCCCAAATTCATTAATGCTTTGACTTCATTTGTGTAGGAGTTGGAAATAGGCAGCATGTTTTTAACTGGAAAAACTAATTATGGCTCATAACTTGTAGCTGACTTAGCAAACAATAAATACCAAAACAGTGGAAAGAAGGTAGAATGGCTGTGATGTTTTGAGGTGTAGCTCAGGAGGTGACATGTAATCATGCCTTATCTTGAAGTACTTCCTCCCTACCATGTTGTCTTGAAATCCCTCTGGGAAAGGTATCATGTTTTCTAGGCACTGTGCCTAATGCTCCCAGTTGTTTTCATGTCTCTGTTAAGTGCTTGTGTGTCCTGTGAGCACAGTATCTGCTGCATCCTGGGGTCCCAAAACAAGGTCCCTGTCTGTGGGTGGCATGACTGAGTGCATGCATGTGCAGGGGGTTTGTTCAAGGCATTTTTGAGGAGAGAATACACAATAATGCTTTGCCCCTCAGGTTCCTTCACAAGGGAGGGCTTCACTGTCCCAGACTGAGTGCTCACTGCCTTTCAAAGCTGCCATCTTAAAAATGCATGTATCATAGTGCTGAATCTTGAGATTTGGTTTTGGAGGTGGTTCTCTGGAAAGTTAACATACATGGACATGCCTGTGATCCTGTTGGGATTGCTCCTTTAGGAGTGCTCCAGAATCTTCACTATCCCATTCATGCTCAGTCATGTACAGGGTACCTGGCTGCTTGCTGTATAAACAGCAGCAGACTTGTAACAGAACTTCATAGAAATAATTGAAATGTAAACATTTATTCCCTAAATGCTTTGATTCAGCTGTCACCCATGCAATTCTGTAAATGTAAGTTTACAGAATGGAATTTTAGGTGACAGTTGAGAATGGGATTTTAGGTGACAGTTGTTTGAAGGAAAAAAAGCCTGCCTGTGTGTACTGAAGTTTCTTCTTTGACAATGAGAAACAAGTGGAAAAGAGCCATGAATCTAGCAGAAACTAAAGAAAAATTTTCCAGGACACAAGAATGGGGTGGATGGGTTTCAGTGGTTTTTACCAGTATGAAGAATTTTTAAAGCACATGATAAAAGGCTGTAAATTAATCCTTTGGAAAAGTTTGTCTTAGATTTATCAAATTGCATGTAAATCTTCACAAAATCCATTCTGTATTTCAGAAAAGCTGCTGTGTTACTGCAAAAGCTGTGCTTTATCTTTGGTAGTTCTCAAAAGAGGTTGAATGACGCTTTAGCAGAAATCGAAGCCATTGTTTTCTGGGAGACTTGGATTGGTACCTCTGTGACATTTTACCCGTGGTGTGTGAAGAGCCCCTGATTGCATTCTGAGAAGCACAGTGCACACTGGGCACAGTTAAGAGCAGTGTGTGGTTGTGTCTGAAGCAGATCGTTTTTGTGTCTGTCTGTAGTAGTTTGACAGTTTCATTTCCTGTCCTGTACTTAAAAAAGGCTTTTAAAATAAAACCTGCCTTAAGAAGACAGAACAACTCCAATGCAGGAGAATAAATGTTTCCTGTATCCAGACTTTGAAGGATCTGAACTGCCAAGATAACTCTCTGAAATACCTAAAATAGACAATTTTGATTTCATATGACAGAAGTGTGTGGAATGGTATGTAGAACTTCTTAATTTTGGTTCTTGCTTTCCTCCTCTCCCACTCACAAGATGACACTTCTGTGTCTTAACCACTCATTTACAGCTGTAGTAAACTGATAGAGAACATTTGTGTGCCTCAGACCTCCCCATCACCCCTCAAGGAAAGAAAATGCAAAGCCCACTTAAGAACAGTCTGTATCAATAAATAAATCCACATCACTGTCCAACAAAGTGTGGTTTTTTTGCTCATTTTCTCAGCCCTGTACTTGCTGGTCTCCAAACAAAAATCTAATACACATCCATTAAATATAAATGTCAGTGGTTATAAAAATAAAATGAAACAAATCCCATGTGGCAATAGGTTTCTGATCTGTGGGAGTTGAGTGTTTCAGACAAGTAGACCACATAAAATAATGGAATAACAGGTCCTTTGAAGCCAAGCCTTGTTAGAGAGCGGGCTGGAAGTGTTGGCAGTAACACGTGTGTCTGTGCCAGCTGTCCTGGGCTCTCTGCAGGGAGAGTGGGCTGCCAGGGGCCTGAGGAGGGCAGGGCTGGCTGTGACAGGGGATGGGAGCAGAGAGGCTGCTCTGCAGCGCTGAGCCATGCTGTCAGCCTGACGAGCACCGGAGCCGCAGGAAGAAAATCTTCTGTCAGATTGCATATTTCCTCCATTTACTTAAATCTCTTGTGATCACAGCTTGGGATGAACTGAAGCTTGGAACACAGAAGGGATTCGCAGACCTGATCTTCACTGGCGTCTTCTAATTTTATGCTTTTGCTAGGAAAAACAGATTCTGGGCATTTGCTAGCCATGGATGAAGATAAATTTCAGTTCCAATTTCTTGCACACATCCTCGGGTTTATGTGATCCTGATCTGCTTTGAATGGTGTGTGTTGGGGGCAGGAAGAGGCAGGAATACCCGATGTAGGGGTAAAGGCAATTTTAAAGAAAGACTTCACACCTGCTGTTTGCTAGCATGGGTGGGTTTGTTTTTCTACTCCATTTTAGTGCACGGTTCACCTTGAGCAGTTTTCTAATGTGACACTGCCTTCCAGTAGTGAAAATTTTTTGCTTTTTATTTAGTAGTCTACTTAATTCTCACATGTCCATGGAAAGCATGTGCTAAGCATGATCCTCATTTCAATGTGTGAATATTGTTCTCATTCCTAAAATTTTTATTAGCTGTTGATTAGTTCAGCTTTTTATCTTGTTCCTCTTGCTGAAGGCTTGATCTGTTATCTGTGAAAAGACTCTACCACTGGGAAGAATGGTTTCAGGTTGTTTTATTTCACTGCCAGAAACCCAACAAAACCTTTGGGGCTCATGTGTTTATTCCCTGTAGTTCCATAGGATAACCCTCTAACAGCATAATATCCTGCAAGCCAGCTGAAAACCTGTCCTTCCCTGGGGTGCGGTTGCTTTGGAAGTGCTCCCTGCACAGGCAGCTCTCCCTTGGTGTGCATTAGCCTGGATGTAATCACAGGTTTCCATTAATACTGTATTGCGTCAAACCAGGCACGGGCTGTGTCACCTGTGCCCTGTCCCCATCGTGGTTTTGGGCTGCTCTGAAATCACAACTCCCTGTTATTTTACGCTTCAGTTGTGCTGCAGCAGCTCCCGAGTAGGCACAGCTCTGATGGCAACCGGCGCTGGCACTCGCTAGTAGCAGATTCCCTGTCACGAGCTAATTACAGCAGAGAGAGGAAATAAGAGACACTTTAGATAAAGCATCCTTCCCAGCTTGTGGTTTTGAAGCTGGAATGGAAAGGGCCTGGGAAGGGATTATTAACGTACATAAATGGCACCTGAAGAACGCAGTGTTAAATTACTGTGAAGCTGTTGCAGTTTGAAGGAGGAAGCTGTGATCTGCACATCTGCTGTTCTTTGGAAACACTTTCCACTTGTGACTTTCCCATGTGATCTCAGCCTGAGCAGCTGCTGCCAGGTGCCTAGGCTCCCTTCCTCTCCCTCTCCTCTCTCCTGCAGGCATTCTCATTGGGAAATATATCCATGCTTACAAGGGAAATGGCTTATTCTGATGCATTTTCTGCTTCATATGCTTCAGCCTGAGCTCTCTACAGCCTCTGGCTGTCCTTGTTTACACTAAAACTGTAAATGGAAGACAGTAAGCAAGCTGGCACAAAGGATGCAGTGCTTCAGGAGATGTGTGTACTCACCTGGCCTTTGTCTGAGCTAAGCCAGTAGTATCATGATACACCTGTAGATGATGTAATCCCTTGTTCTGGCTGTGTTAATGTAATCTCCTGCTGCACTTGGTTACCTTAAAAAAACAGTAACAATGCAGGTTTGTCAGCATTAAACACCTTCAAGAGGCATAACTCTGAGTTCTGTTGCAGTGATGCAACTGCAGTGGTCTGGGTGAGAAGGAAGACTTTACTTTGTCAGCAGGGCTGGGTATGAGCAATTGCTATGATCCATTTGTCCTGTTTTCAGGCTAGCTTCCCCTGGAGCTTCCCTCTATCTTGCGGGGGTTTTGCTGTCCTACTTCCATGACTCCAAGCTGGCTTGTTGGCAGAGAGGTATGTGCAGGAAAGGTAACAAAGGATTCACAGAGCTCTGAACAATGAATTCAAGATAAAATTAGCAGTGTGCATGTGATCTTGAGACCATTTTGCTTGGTTTCTTTAAAGAAAAGTGATTTTTTTTTCTTCCAGTTTTGAATTGACCTGGAAGATAGGCTTCTGATCTTTAAATCGTTCCCAGTCCCTCCTAATAATAGCTTTGGGATTGTCTGAAATAGCTTTCTGATAGAAGGCTGAAACTCCATCTTCAGGGTAAGGATGGCATCCTGTTGCCTTCTCTTTTCTTTTGAGATTAGTGTGGTGGTTAAATTGTGTTCCCTGTAGGCTCACATGTGTATCTGAGCCAAGTGAAAGACCAAAGCAGCTCAGCTTGACTGCAGCTAATATGCAAGCAACTTGCTTTGCTTTGCGAGAAAAAAGAAGTTCCTCTTCTAAGGATTGTTGCTTGAGGCCTTTGTTATCAGCTCATTTCCAAGGGAGGTTTTCTGGGAGATGGAGATTTCCATCCCTCCAAGAGAAGAGGGGCACAAGCCTTCCTTGTGCCCATGTCAAAAGTTTTGTGCTGAGCTGTTGGAAGAGCTGTGGTCCAGTGTCTGGAAACAGGGCTGGCAAGCAGGCTACTTACAAATAAGGGAAAGAAATTAATGCTCTCTTTTAGCATTGGAGTGAAAAGTACACGATATCAGATTTTTATCTAGGGAATTCCTTCCAGTCACCGGGAGCAGCAGCAAGCAGGATCTCAGGGCCAAGCCACCAGTGCTGATCTTTGGAAAATGAAGCTGCAGAGTGAAACTGGAGACACAGTTTCCTTAGGTTATCTGAGCCCACATTGCTTGGCTGAGAAATTTACTGCTCATTGCAGAGCAAAGGGGAAGGATAGTCTTATGATAAAAAAATTAAATTAAGACCAGCAACTAAGACTGAGTTAGGAAGTCAGACTTCTTGATTCTGGCTCTGATGCTGAAAGATCTGAGAAACTGTGCTGAAAAATTGAGATTAGATTGCATGACAGCTTTTCAATGCTGGCCACTTACTGTCTTTCAAGAGAGATGTCATTTGAGCTTCTACTTGTACAAGCCTAAGTTTTTAGAGGTTTTAGCACTTTCTTTTTTTCCAGCTGTAGTCCGTAAGCATTCAGCACACACAAATATTGTTTCTGCCTCTCTAGACCAATGGGATTTTGTTTCTGTTTCAGTCTTAGCTTTGCAGATCTAGATTGTCATCCATTAGTTTGCTTTTAATCATGCTTTGTGTACATCCCAGGGCTCTTCCAGTCATGTACTGAAAGCTAGTGCTTTTGGCTGGTAGTGAGAATGAGTATGGTGCTTTGGAGAACCAAATTGTGCCTCTTTTTTGGTCTTTTGTGGGGTTTTTTCACTATTCCAAACTCCCAAGCAACAGCTATTGCCATGAACTTTACCTCAGTGCACTAACTCCAGTGGCTGCAGTGTGTACCACCTTTAAGGATCCAAATTAATGTCTGAGTAAAACATGTTATTTCAGGTAGGATTTAAATATCAAATAAGAACGAGTCAGAAAATAAACACAGGTAGACTTGCAAAGAACAAGATGGGTCTGAGCCTTGTGTGTGTTTGTTATAATTTTTTTTGTACATTAAAATTGTAGAATCACAGAATGGTTTGGGTTGAAAAGGACCTTAAGGCTCATCTCATTCCATGCCCTGCCATGGGCAGGGGCACCTTCCACCAGACAAGGTGGTCCAAGCCCTGTCCAACCTGGCCTTGAATACAGGGATGGGACATCCATAACTTGGATTCATATAGGAAGGTTGAATATTGATTCTTGATATTGAATGCTGTTATTATTATGAGTATTGGTTTAAATATATGCAGGTTGAGATACCTCTTAAATTGTCAACCTTAAATCTTTGGCAAATGGGGTACCTGGCATACAGATACCAGTGCAAGATACCAAATCAGAATTTCCAGACCTTCCTGAGTTTAAAAATTGTTAGTAACGTGTGGGGTTTTTGCTTTCAGGCAGTCAGTGCATCTGATGGGAGCACAGGAAAATTAAATAGATGCCTTGAGCTTGGAATACTGATGATTAAACAGGGTGCAGAACCTGTGATGAGAGATCAGAGCAGGAGCAGCAGGCATGTTGTGGATTTCCAGGATCCAGTGTCAGGATGTTCCGTGTCTGTACTCGCATGGCCTGAGCACACTGTACATAACATGATCTGCTGGGTAAGAATAGTCTGCAGTTGTTGAGTCTGCTCACAGGCAACATGTGGTGCTGTGTGTCTAGCTGCAAGCATTTCTAGAGTGCCTGTTGCCTTTTGATGTTCAGACAGGCCTTCACTGCTTTGTATGAAGAGGTTGCTAGAGAGTTAAAATGAAACTGGTTTGTCTTGCTGCTGATCTCTTAGTGTCACACAGCATGTGAATGTACTGATTTCCTTTGGAGATGGATTTTCATGCTTTAGCTGCTTGAGCTTGGATGGCTGGTGTGTGTCTATTCAATTTATTCAATGTATATTTATTGGAGTGTTATTATTCAAGCTACTTTGGGCTTGAATTATTTAGACCTTTGGCAGGTTCATATGCATTTGTCCACACTGGTATCTGCAGTTGTAAGCTGGGTGTGGGTTGGTGTATTTGTGACTGTGGTTGCCTTGCTCCTAATCACACACAGTCTGTGGGAACTGGTTGATGTGCTGCTCACTCGCTGTAGCCATCAACCTTTTTGCAGTCTGTTTCTGTGATAGAAAGAAATCTCAAAGAATCTCTAATTTTTAAAAATCATGCTCTTGCCCAGCATTCCTGGCTTGTTTTTCAGGGCTGTGTTCACCCAGATTGGTTTGGGCTTGCACCTGAGTGTTGAAATAACTGAAATAAGGAAAGTGCCTTTTTCTAGTAAAGCTTTGCAGTGCATTTTGTAATCCTGAGGAGAAGCACAGTGTGTCCCAGAGAACAGCAGTGATGGGAGTCAAGTGCTGGGAATCGGGAGAGTGTGAACAGCCAGCATGAGGAAGGCAGCTTGGTTAGTGCCTATCCATGCTGATTTACACCATGCCTTTGACTTGCTAAAGCCCTGGGTGACCTCAGGGAGTCCACACAGCCTTATAAGTGTGTATTGAAGGCCTGTAGAGTTGCCAGGCTTGTTGCTTGGCTTCCACACCACTGCTGCTAATCCTTGTGGCCAGTTCTTGATGTTTCTATTCTGAGTCTCCTGAGAGTATTGCCTCACTTTTGGCTTTAAGGTTTGTCATTCCATGAGAAACCTCATTTTCATTTGAAAACAGCCATGTGTCTTTCTAGTTGACAAGAAAACTTGAAAATGTGATACACATTTATCCTGATGTCTCAGAAATCAGAAGTGGGTAGAAACATAATAATAAAGGTTGATGTTCTTCTCCTTGTATGCATTTTCTCCTGTGTTCTAAAGATTCTAGGTATTTAAACTCTCAATACTGCTATTCATTACACTAGGGTAGTTACAGACCAGACTCTCACTTGGAAACACCTTTGTTGGGTTCTTGCCCCACACGATGGGGCTGTTCCAGCAGAGCTGGGCTGGCTGTGGCGGCATCAACAGCTCCAGCTGAGGACTGCAGCATTATTCCTGCCTTTTTTGTTTGACTTTGCATAAACACAAGGACATCACATATCCTGTTTGCTCTGGTTTTCCCATCTGTTTGGGAATAATAGAGATCAGCGCTTTTCTCTTTAAGTTCCAGAGATGAGAGCTGCTACAATGACAAACTGTTGTCTGAGCAAAAGCTGACACGGGCATTGACGGGGCTGGCGGCTCTGTTCCAGTGACCTTTTATGTGGACTAGGAAAAAGAGGAAAAGCAGAGACAGTGGGAATTCATCCTAAAGTGTTGAGCTTTAAGTGTAGCAGCTGTGGATTTCCTCAGCAATCCAGGCTGATGGGTGTCCTGAAGTGGAAGCTTGGCAACTGGGATTTTGTGGTATCCCTCCTGTTCTTCTTCCTCCCAAGGAGAACAGGTCATGCCTGACAGGAGACTGTGGTGGATCTTCCTGTTAAGGTGATCCCTTATTTTTTAGGGCTTGTAATCATCAAAACCTGTGACTCTTTACCACTGGAAATTGTATTAGTCAAATCTCCTTGTGTTCTCTTCTGCAAACACACTCTCTTGTCTTGCAGTGAGCACAAAGATTCCTCGGAAAAGAAACACAAAGACAAGGAGAAAACCAAACACAAAGATGGCAGCTCAGAGAAACACAAAGACAAACACAAAGATAAAGACAAGGAGAAGAGAAAGGAAGAGAAGGTGGGTGTCTCCTGTGGGAGAGACAAGAGGATGGTTCTGGCTTGTAATACTGAATAGTACAAACTCAGTGGGTTAGATGTAGCTTGTACTTCTGAGTTTTTATCAACTTGGAGAGAATGATCCCAATGCTAACCCAGACACTTTTTTGTGGAGTGCTAGGTATGAACTCAAAAGGGCTTTATCTGCAGGTATGTGAATAGAAACAGTTCCACTATGGAGCTGTGTCCACTGGCTGCACGTTTTCTCCCATTACATTTCACTTTGCCAAGCTTGGGTTCAGAGACAAGGGAGAAAAATCAGTCATCTCACATTCAGTCCATGCAAGAACAAATTATATACTTAATTCCAGTTTGCTGAGGAAATTGGAGAGCCAAAAAGTACTGAGTTGACTAAGACTTGCAGAAAATGTTGCCTCTCTGTCATGTAGGTCACTAAGGACTACAGGGAACGGAGATAGTCACAGTTCCTTCTGCAAGTTAAATACTCTGTGTTGTATGTTGGAAAATGCTAATCAGCTCCTACTTTTTATGTTTTTCAGATGAAGTCATCTTCTGGTGACATAAAAATAAAGAAGGAAAAGGAAAATGGTTTCTCCAGGTAAGAAAGCAGATCTATGATTTGGAAAAAGCTGCAGTTTGACTTTTCATAGGTGCTCAGTATTTGAATCCTCTCACTTGGTCTTGAGAAAAAATTGGGGCACTCTTAAGCCTTTCAGAAGATATGTTCTTCTCGATTATGAGAATGGGTAGATCTGCTTACCCAGTAACTGGAGATGGGAGCTGTGGAATACCTGGTGTCTGCCTGCACATGCTGGGTTTGTCTAAGTATTCAGGAGCTGGAGCTGCTGAGGACAGACTGAACTATGGGAACACTGGTAGCTGGATTTGAAAGAGCCTCTGTTGTAAAATTGGAACTTGAACCCTGCAGACAGTCTACTGGAGACAGGACCCAGCAAAGCCAGTCCAGATTGTCTCTGTGTGTCTCTCCTGTATTGTGAATGCAGCCTGAGGCCTTTGCAGAGGAGTGACAACAGTGATGTGTAAAATTAGAAGTACCTTCAGGAATTGCATAGATGTCCTACTCTAGTACTAAATTCCTGCTTATAATAGAACCTCCTGGACTTGAGTGTTGTATCAGTCATTGCTAAGTAATCTTATTAAAAACATGAAGTGAGCAATTGATAGAAGAGTACTTTTTCTTAATAGTCCACCAAGATCTCTTGTGGCTTGTTTACAATCCAGCCATTGGTTATTTTTGCTAAATCCAGGCCACTGACTTACTGAAGGTGTGTGGTATGGTGGATGCCTGCGTCCATATGTGTTAGTCAAGAACAGCACTTAGTTCATTAATTCTTTCAGTTTGTGAGCCCACTTAAAATGAAAACAAACAAAATATTTCCAGTCTCACCACGTTCAGTGGATACAGAGAGGTTGGGAGAAGGCACCTGTCTGGCCCGTGCCTTTTAGATGTTCTTTGTTTTGACTGTGCCCTTTTGACATGAGTTCTTCCATCTGTTTCATTACCCTGCTCTTATTTAAAAATGCAGAGGAAGGAGTCAGGCTTGGCGCAGGGCAGAGGCGCCATCTCCAGGCCCTTTGGGGAATACTCTGGAAGAGAAGGCAGTGACATTCAGGTGTTTCATGGTGGAGCAGACAGTTCATAACTCTCTCTAGCCTCTGCTCTTCAGCAGAACGGCATGATGTGCTAATCTCACCAGGGATGCTGGATGTTCTCATATCAATATAACTGAATCCTCTTTAGGTCCAAGAGTATTTTTTTGTGTGTTTGAGAAAAGACTGGAGGAGCCATTGTATTTGTGCCTTCTTCGGGGCCAAGTGCTGGCTAAGAGTAAAGTAATTATTTTCTTTTTTTTTCCCTGCTGAAATATTCTTTTACGAGTTCTGCAGAGAAAAATGTCCTCACTCAGATGGTTTTGATTTTCTTCCTTAAGACTTGGTATGATGAGCAGCATTACAGTCTTGGAAACAATGCAAGTCAAGGTTCAGCTTGGTCATACAGCTCCTTTCTTTTCACAGACTCACACTTTATTTCTCCATTACAAAACCTTGTGCAGTGTTTCAGGGTTAAAATAGTTAAAATTCCTAGTGACTTTACACACTGTAGTTCTGCATTTCTGCCTGAACGGGAGAATATATTAAGTGGGACAATTACCTTTTTTTCCATAGATGTTTTGCAACTGTCTCTGTGCTGCAGACTCGTGTCTTAGTCAATTCCAGGCAATGCAACAGAAATGGCTCCGTAGAGCAGCTTGTTTGTATCTCCCCTGAGCTGCATCTTCCAGCACTGCAGTGGCTTTATAGCTGTGAAGGAGCAAACTGCTTGTTCTGCTTCATGGACACACTGCCAGCTAACATAAGACTCTCTAATGTCTCCTGCTGACTGTGGTCTACAAAGCTGAATGCTGCTTATTTTAACTCCTACTTCATCTGATTGCAAAATCCGCATCTTGGCTTGGAAACTGAGTCAATTTGATATAGAAATTGTTCGTGGGACATGAATAAGGAAGCCCAAGATGGCACTAAGTGCTTCAAAATGTAATTTTGGGCTCTTTGAGACATCTTTTTCTTTATGAAGATCAGTGAAATGCTTCTCTGAAATCTAGAAATAATGAGTTTGTTTAACAGAATAGTGTCTCTTGCACTCATGCTCTATTTTTTGTCTTATTGCTAATGTCTTGGGACACTATGGCTGAAAACATTGAGCCTAACTTTGTGGTCTATTGAAAGGGACAGGATTGTTTGCTTCCTGCAGTTTGGACACCGAAAAGAGACTGATCTGTTTAACTTTGCCAAATTTTTGTTTCCTTTTCTGGTTTTCACATGCCTCAATATTTAGTTGGCAAAATGTTCCAGGGAATAGCTTTCAAATCCTTGTTTAGTTGATAATCTTTTTCTGTCTTAGAAGGCTCAATAAGGATATTGAGTTGAAACTAAATAACATCCTGCATTTGAGTCCACACAGGCATTTCAGTTTTTAAGTATATTTGAAAGTGCTGGAAGCTACAGTTGTTTTTACTCAAAACCTCAGAGAAACAAAATGAACTTTGAGCCGTTGAAATTGAACTTGATGTTTCTTGAGAAATGGCAAATGCGTAGATATTGAATTACTCTCCTTACACTGTCTGTGGGTGTTCAGAAAATGGCACATCTGAAGCCTTTGCTGTGTTGCGATGGCAGCACATTCCATGGGACACATGCCCATTTTGCAGATGATTATTTCTTAAAACTTAGTTGTTGCTGGTTTCCAAGAAACTTCATATTTGAAAGTAGAACTGTGTTTCTTTGCTTCTTTTTGTAGTCCACCACGTATTAAAGATGAACCAGATGATGATGGGTTTTATGCATCTCCTAAAGAGGACTCCAAACCCCTGAAGAGACCTCGAGAGGATGATGAGTAAGTAGCGTGGGTGCTGGTGACTTGGATGTTTGCCTTTAGTTTTAAAAGGAGAACATTGAGGAGCAGGTGGAATTTCAAGTGATCAGCGCAGACTTCTTGAGATGGGTACTGGAGGTCTGAGACCAGACTTCCTATGCTGTTACAAGTTCTGTGAGCAGGGCAGGGATAGTATTTGTGCTGTGCAAGGCAAAATGCCACTACCTGCTTCTGCAGATGGTGCTGTGAAATGTTGCAGAACTAGTAAATAAGGAAAAACCCCAGAAGGCAGGTAAAGACTGATGAAGACTGTAAAACAGAAACGTGAGCATGTGAGGTATTAATGTAGCTAAGTGGCTGAAGTGGTTTCTGTTGGGCAAGGAAATGACTGCACAAGAGGTAGAAAATGCACTGTCAGCCTGTTTGGAGGCAGGGGGAGGTTTTCCTGCACTGCCTGGCGTGGTTTGCCTGGAGTCTCAATGTGTCATAAGTTATGCTGAGGGTTGTTGTCTCCAAGAGAAACACCCATGATGTTTTCCTGGCAGAGGAACCCACTGAAATACAAGCTCAGTTGCATCTTGCTGGGATCTGCCACTGTGCCCATCCAGCTCTTCATGTAGTTTGTCCTTATTAGCAGACAGGAGTTAAAGGGTTGGAAGGTTTTCACCATGGTGGCACTCCATCCCTACAGGCCTCAGTTTCCAAGAGACATGGGTGGGACATCTTTTCTTTTGTGTAATCACTTGCTGCCTTCTGCTAGGTTTGTATGACTTCCCCTCTCACATCTGCAATGGAAAGATTAAGAATTGGGGTGTTTCTGTTAGGGAGTGTTTTGTATGCATAGAGCTCAAGAATAGTGACAGTGAGTTTGAGTGCCTGTGGATGAGCATCATGGGGAGGGCTGGTAAGGCAGATAATCCTGCTGGGAGCCTTGTTCCAGCCCACCCAACCAAGATGAAGAGGTGGATGAACTATGCTATGAGTGGCTGGCTGACGTTTCACCACTGCCAGCCCTTGTTCTTGTGGGAGACTTTAACCTGCTGGATACCTACTGGAAGCTCAACACAGCAGAGAGGAGGCAGGATGGGAGGTTCCTGGAGTGTGTGGAAAAGAATTTTCTGTCTCAGCTGGTAAGGACAGCTGTGGTCTTACAGGAGTAGTACCCTGCTGGACTTTCTGTTTACAAACAGGAGGGCAGGTGGGAGATGTGGTGGTTGGAGGCTGTTGTGGGCATCAATGGGCTGAGACCACCAGCATGATGTTCAACAAGACCAAGTGCCAGTTCTGACACTTTGACCATGACCCTCTGCAGTGCTCCAGGCCGGGGGCAGGGTTGCTAGAAAGTGCCCAGCAGAAAAGGCCCTGGGCATGGTGGTCAGCAGCAGCTGAACGTGAGCCCAGGTGGCAAAGAAGGCCAATGGCACGTGGCATGGATCAGGAATAGTGTGGCCAGCAGGACCAGGGAGGTGATTCTGCCCCTTTACTGGGCACTGGTGAGGGCACCTCAAGTTCTGGGCCCCTCAATTCAGGAAGGACATCGAGGTGTGGGAGGAAGTCCAGAAGAAGGCAGTGGAGCTGGAGAAGGGTCTGGAGCACAAGTCTGATGAGGAGCGGCTGGGGGGGGCTAAGCCTGGAGAAGAGAAAGCTCAGGGGTCACCTTATCACTCTCCAGAACTCCCTGACAGGAGGGTGCAGCCAGGTGGGGGTCAGGCTCTGGAACAAGGCACAGGACAATAGGATGTGGTCTTAAGCTGTACCAGGGGAGGTTTAGGTTGGACATTAGGAGGAATTTCTTCACAGAAAAGGTGATTAGACATTGGAATGGGCTGCCCAAGGAGGTGGTGGAGTCACTGTCCCTGGAGGTGTTTAAGGAAAGACTTAAAGGATGTGGCACTCAGTGTTCTAGTCTGGTTGACAAGGTGGTGTTGAGTCATAGGTTGGACTGGATGATCTCAGAGGTCTTTTCCAACCTCACTGGAAATGAGGTTGTGTTTATGTAATTTGCCAGTACTCAATTTTGCTATTGTTTGAACTAGTGGGGGGTGCAAAGAGTGAGTCTTGTGGGCAAGATCCCAGACTGAAGACTGATGACTGTTGGGATAGAACATGCCAATAAGGTTATACCCATTTATCCCATCCCATGGAATCACTGTGTGGCTGCTAATGCTTTTGAATTGATTCTTCATTGAGGAAGATGTTTCAGCAGTGAAACTTCTGGAGAGGTATTGATAATAACATCTTGCAGGTTTTGTAGGCTGTTGTGCTGGATTGGGATTATTGAGTCTTCTGAAAGAACAGGGTATAAATTATATTCTTTAGAAATTAAAAATGCCAGCTATGCTGCAAGCTTGTGCACATAAACTTTGTATGTCTGTGACTTCTCTTTATTTGTACTGGAAAATGGATCCATTTCATCAGCAAGTCTTTTTGTTCCTAGTGCTGACTACAAACCCAAGAAAATCAAAACAGAAGACATCAAGAAAGCAAAGAAAAGGAAACAAGAGGAAGAAGAGGTAATGTGACAAGTTTTTTATCATAAAGAAGAGCCAGGCTATTTGGTGTGGGATTATGCAGAGCAAGGGGAATCTGATTTTGTCTGGAACAGAGCTTTGTGTGGCAGATCCCCACTTATGGTGCAGATATTAACTTATCTGAACTGTAATTTATAAAAAGTCAGGGAAACTTTCTTTCCAACCCTTAAAACAATGGGTGGAGAAGATGCCTCCAGGACATGAACTTGCAGGCTGTTCCAGGCAATTCACAGTCCTTCTGTTAAGGAGCTGGCAGGGTGCAGGGGAGCCTTGCTCACAACATGTGGTAACCGCACAGATGATATGGCAGGGTTCAGAGGCAGGGGAGATGGAAAAGAGATTAGATGCTAGAAGGAAGCTTAAAGCATTTAGATGGAGCCTAGGTGGAAATTTCTTTGGAGAGGGACTTGGAAAAGGTTAGCCATAATCTGAGACTGACAAACTACACACCTAGCAGAGACACATGTTGCAGCACCTCTGGGCAATAGGGTTAATTTTTCCCTTCAGAGGAAGTGTCTCTACACTGAGCATGCACCAGGATAATCCCAGAAGCCCCCTGACTGTGGTGATTGTGCTCTGCAGCATTTGCCAGACCAGACACACCAGTGCAGACCAGGGAGGAGGTTCTGTAACACAGCAATTCCCTTCCCCATGGCCCAGACTTGCCCCTTATCAGGTGATAACTGACTGTGTGCATTTAGCATGTCCCCAGTGTAAAGTAAAAGAATTTGCCTGAAAACTTGAGTGGGACCATCAGCAGACTTTGACTTAATGGGATGATCTAAGAGCACATTTATGTGGTGAAGCCACAGGAATTCAGCTCTTATGTACCCCAAGAGAGAGTCTTTTAGTTTTAACACATCTTTTCAGGGCAGGGAGGAAATACGGTAACTTGTTCTATGAGGATCTTACTCATTTTGCAGGACAGCAAAGCAAAGAAAGTCAAGAGCAAAGATAAGAAAGTCCCAGAAGCAGACAAAAGAAAGAAGCCGAAAAAAGAAGAGGAGCAAAAATGGAAATGGTAACTATATATAGTCAGTGCTGTAGGCTCCCATCTGCACCTGGACTTGCTTGTACCTCCCATGATGGCTGAATAAGCACATCTGGCTTTCTCTTCTGTTGATTCATGAGGATTTGTTCTGAATAATTGGCTTACTTTCTGGTAAGCTCTAAATAAATATCTCATTCACTGTGTTCATCCTCTGAAGTAGAAGTGATATCCCTAAAACAGGAAATAAGTGTTTTGTGGGGCTGTCTGGGTGGTTGTTTTTTTTTTTTTCCTAGCTGTGTCATGTAGAGGCTGCCTATAATGATCAGATACCAATATTCTTGTGGCCAGAAGCTGCTCTGTGCTGACACTCTTCAGAGCAGTACGAAAGCTTGTAGGCTTGGGGGTGTCAGCAGGAATATATTAATAGGTGCAGGTGGATTAAGGAATATATTAATGTGTGCAGATGTGTTAAGCAGTATTCTAGTAGAACTTATCTGTGTTCCATAGAGGTACAGCATGAGTGGGTGTCAGCTGTGCCTCTCAAAACTGCTCCTGCCTCTGGAACAAAAATGAAACTTGATCAAGTGACCAGTTAGCTCAGCCTGTTTGACAAATTATTTCTGAAAATGAGTTTTAAAAGAAAAACACTTTCTGTCTTACCCAGGATCCTTAAGTAACATCACTGAAGTTGTACTTTCACCCACTCTTAAATTTTTTTAGAACCTTTTTAAAACAAGTCTGACCTTTGTGGTTCATTTGGAAGACAGACCTGTGATGCATCAGTAGTGCTCTGTGTAAGAAACCTGCTGGATTTTTTTTTAACCCTCCATAGTAATTTAAGCTGTTATTTCTAGATTTGAGGGAGCTACCATTTGTGTGAAGTTTTGGCCTTAGTACTTCCCTCATTTTAGTGCATATGTACTTCTTGAAAGCATGTGTGTTTTCTGCCCACCTGTAATGTATTTTTATGACCTTTCAGGGATGTTTTCTTGATCTTTTCTCAGATCATTTGGCTGTTTTTAATAGATCTGTAGAGTTGGGGAAAGTCTTTGCAATCTTCTTCAATCCTTTCAGGTTCAATCCTTTACTCCTTTATTGACACTATTACTGATTCATCCTTAAAAAGAAAAAAATCTTTTGTAGTGTTTATAGTTATTACATATTTCTCTTTGACTGTCACAACTTCCTCAGAACACCAGCGCTTGCAAATCTTTTTCGTACTTGAATACTCACTTAGAAACTTGGGTTTCCAGCCTCTCCCCAAAACTTCCCTTTTTCCTGAGGAATCCCCTTTTTCCTCAAATCCTTTGACAGCATATTTTTAATGTGCTGTAACATTACCAAACCACAGGGACACGAAGCAATAGGAAGCTACAGAAGGTCTTTTTAAGCCTTAATGATCTGTTGTCTTTTTGGCTTTGTCTCAGCTCCCCTTACTGGTTCTGTCTAACAATATTCTGTTATCCCAGCTCCCTTCTATTGTGGGCTGTATCCTTGAACAGCAGACCTTTACTGGAAAGCTGTGCTGTTCTCCCCTCACTTACCTGGGCAGCACAGGCCCCTGTAGTGGTGTTAAACCCTGCACTTTGTGCTTACTGCTGAGGAAAAGTGCCTTGGAAAGCACGTTTTGCAGAATTTGGCACGAGGTAGCTGCATCCTCCTGCTGATGTTCCTGTCATCCATCTGCAGCTTTGTATAGCATGTCTCTGCTGGACAAGGTTTCATCTGCACTTCACTTGTTTCTCTTAAGGGCATTTTATGTTCCATCTGAGTCAATTTTCTGAGCGTCTGATGCCTTTTTTTGGCTGCTTCCTCAAGTGCTTGCTGCCTTGAGCATTTTCATCCTCACTTGTGTGAATGCTTGATGCAGACATCCCCAAGGCACTGGCCTCATTCATCACCGTGTGGAGCTCTTGCAGAGGTCATTTTCACGCCCCATCAGCGTGTGAAGAATGTGATCCAGAAGTGCACCTTAGGAGCACTTCTCCCACCTTGTGTTACAGCAAGTTCATTTCCTTGAAATAACATATCCCTGAGGTATGTTCTGGGTTTTTCCCAAGAATGTTCTCTCTTTTCATTCCACTTGAAAGATCTTCTCCAACTTTTCCTTCCTGAGCCACCCTGGCATATTTAGACGAGGTTGATGTGGGATTTAATTAAGAAGCCTATATGACTGATGAGTTGTTGCTGGAATCAGTGAGGCAGCTCTCCTAATAGGCAGCATTCTCCCACAAAGTCATGTATACAACATTGCTTTAGAACCAGAAACTGCCAAGGGCAGTGGTGCTGTAATGCTTTTCCTGTTTGAAACTAAATGAGGATGAAAAATGAGCTACACTCAGGAGACTCACTTTTATCTTTTGTCTTAATGCTTATGTGTGATGTTTAGGAAGGTGGAGATGGGATTGGGGATGGTTGGTGGTCTTTTTGGGGCACACTTTCTGGTAGTTTTGAGCTTAGAATCCCATGTTTCCTTGTAGCCTTCCCAGAAGGCACAATGTCCTTCTGCTATCTATTTAAACTGCTGCCTTTCTAGTACTGCTTTTACATGCATCCTTTGTCGAAGAATGGGAAGGGATAGAGGAACTGAATTTCTCACCAAGTAAATACCAGAGGAATAAATTTAAAAAAACAAGAATGACGAACCTGTCCTGAAAAGCAGTAACTACTGTGAATGATGCCCTTATTTTGTTCTTACTGGAATAAAATTGCTCAATGTGAGAGAGAAGAAGCTTATTCTGGCTGAGAGTGGTTTAGATTTATTTTGCTGAAAGGAGACTTCTGGGTGGAAGAACCTAGGCTATGTTTGACAAAATATTTATATTTCTAGCTTCTAATTAATAAAAGAAAAACAGAACAAAACACAACAATCATTAGGAATGTAAATATTTGGAATCTGTGTCAATATTGGTTTCTTATATCGACATGGTTTACTCGAGCCTTCTTTTCAGCCAGGGACTGAAGTCTGACATGCAGTTGTGTACTGATAGCTGGGTTTGGGTGCTTTGCTGGTAAAGCTGTTGCTTCTCATCAGAAGTCAGGTCCAGTGGTGTGGTTGAAGATGGTGCCTTTCAAACTCCAGCCAGCTGCTGTGTTGCTGCTGTTCCTAAATTGTTGATGTACAGACATGAAGCATTGAGTGTCTTCTAGCAGAAACTCTGTCTCTGTACAGTGCTTATCTTCCATGCTGTGACTTCTGTCTCGGTAGAGATGAAGCAATCAGTCAGTGCATCACAGCTCCTGAGATGCAGGCAGTCCATGCACATCTTTTTCCTCAGCTGCTGTGGCACCTGGAATGGGAATGCTACTCCTTAGGGCTGACACCAGACAGAAGCTTAAACCCCTTTTTTTTATTGTCATGGCTGCTCAACAAAGTTGTCTGGGCGATTCAGAGACTGAGTGCTGTGACAGGTTAATGGTCTTCCAGTTGATTGATCACTAAGGTGAAATAGCCTTTCCCAGCAGGGAATCCTGTGCCAGCAGCATGTAGCAGTAATGTCGTGGTAATCATGAAAGGAGCTTGGAGGGGAAGAGTGTGGAATCAGTGGCTGGGCACTGGGAACTGGGGGGAGGATCCTGGCCTGGCAGGACCCTTTTCTCTGCAGATGAATTGCTGACCCTGTTCCCTTGGAATGTGGGATTGGTGGCGCCTGCCTTGCTGTGTTGTGATACCAAATGCATCACTTGCAAAGCATTTTTATAGAGCATCTTTAAGGCAAACATGCAGTTTTCTGGGCTGCTCTGTTTTTCTTCAACTATGCTTTTCTTACCCAGAGAATTGGAATGAATTTAAAATGACAGAGCAGGTTTTAGTCTTTCTTGTCCAAGCAGGTTTGTTCTCATTTAGGTCATAATGAACATCTGTTTCTTTATCTCTGCCCTTAATGGCATATTGTCCACATCTGAAAGCAGCTGCATAATATACCACAATTGTTTGACTTTGCTGAGCAGGCATCCTGGACCTGATGTTAGATCACAGCTGAAACTAATTTGGCATGATCCTAGCTGGTTTACAGGGTCCAAGTCTTATTTTTTTAAGATCTAAGCAATTTCAGCTGTGTGATTTTGTGAAAAGAGGAGCAAATGAGAGGTGAGGAATAGGATGGCATCAGATAATCTGCAGCCCAAAGTGTGTTCTGCTCATGATTATGACTGTGCTTTTGGAAAAAGAAAAAGAAGAAAAAAAGAAATTAAATTGTGATAGTACATTGAGTATTAGTTGTTGGTCTGTACCTGACAAAGCAGTGATTTCTTGCTGGTTTAGCATACTCTCATACCCACACAGTAATAAAATGAAGATTGGGAGCTTAAAATTGTATTGGTTCATATTTCTGTCTTGAAGGTGGGAAGAAGAGCGCTACCCTGAAGGCATCAAATGGAAGTTCCTAGAGCACAAAGGTCCTGTATTTGCTCCACCATATGAACCTCTGCCTGAAAATGTCAAGTTTTATTATGATGGTGAGTTAATCTGTGTTTCTACTTGCTAGGAAGAGAAATAAACATCTTAGGGTATTGCAGTATTCTTCTGGGGACTGAAGACCTGAGGAGGTTGTTGTGTTTTAGTGGTTCCCTTAAATCAGCTCCTCAGCAGCAAAGTGAGGTCTGTGGAAGGAAAGGAGTTTATCTGAGCCTGCTGAATTCTGCTCACTGAAGTGACACAGGGATAAACCTGCTCTCAGTCCCTTACAGGGGTGAATCTCTCAGGTTCCTTGGCAGAATGAGGGTGTCTGATGCCTCAGAGTAGCAGTGACCAGTGGAGTATGTAATTGTAGCTGCCTCATCACTGGTCACCTTTAGGCTTGCTCTTGTTTTCTTTAACCGCAAGAACTGCAACTTCCATCATCCGTGGTGAAATTCATCGTCATTTGGTGGCATGAGCGAAATAAAAGGCAATTGAATTTGGGTACAGATGATTAGGATCTTGTAGGAATGAATGGGATGACCCTGGTCTCAAGGACACAGCCCTCTCATGTAAGTCATGGTCCCATTCCCTGACCACTGCCTGTGGTAGAACTAATTGGTGTGGGATTAAAGTATCCTGGGCTGCCTGGCTGGTAGAGGCTCATGTGGAAGGGATTATATGATGTGATGCCTGTTGGAGCCTGGACTTGATGACCTGTGTGTTTCCTTTCTGTGATCATGTTAAATGAAGGATCAAATTAGCCCAGGATTGAATTAAGTGGGAGGTATTTGAATGGATGAAAATGTAATTTTTGGTGATGGGGACATCTGCACATGGAACTCTTCCAGGAGCAACGTGCTGTTTTCATGTGACATGACACAGTGTTTTTAAATACTGAGGAATAGGTGGCATTACATTTTCAGCAGCAAAGTAGTGAAATAAATATGCTGTAGCCTATTAAAGGCCATCTCCAGGCAAGTAGCAGAGTGATCAAGGATGTCTGCAGCCTTTTTACTTAGGGTTTGATAAGAACTGATACAAAGTTGGAAATTGTTCTCCTGTACTGAAAAAGGCATGATCTCTCCTGTTGTCTAGAGAAGGGGAGGGGCAGATTGCACTGTGCTATCCCTTGGTGCAGACAGCAATAAGCTCCTCATCTCTCCAGCCATCTATTTCACAGAGCCTCTGCAGGGATTTCTGCAACCTCTGCCTCTGTCATCACAGAAATTCATCAATAAGCTCAACAGTCATGGGCTGGGCAGGGAGGGGGTCTGGCAAATAAAGACATCCCGTAAGTCTTCCTTGAGAAACTAGGCAAAAAATCAGATGTCTGATTTACACAGCAGCTGCTGAGAGCCTCTGTCTGTGCTCACAAGGCATTGTCTCATTTCAAGATTATCCCAGGGTGATTTGTAGAGCCCGGTAATGAGGCTGTGGCTGGCCAGCAGCCGGCTCACACCGGAGGAATCTGTCCCTGGCCTAGGGATTCACTGCCTGCTTTCATCTCACATAAAAACTGCTGGGGCTCTGGGAAGTGCCTGCGATACCGACTCGGGGAAGGAGCTTGAAATGCCGAAGCCATCCTTTTTCAGGGCCTGTGGGTTAACCAGTCACTGCTCATAGGCCAGAGGTGGCTCCAACTTGCACATTTTTCTGTAGATAGGGCAAGGTAAGAGTGGAGGTGGTGGCAGTTGAAGTCGTGGCCGTGGGGTTTCTTCTGCTTGTTACGTCCCCTGGTTGCTCTCTGGTTTTCAGTTTTAAATCAGGTAACTAATATTCATGCCTCTGCAATAAATCCTTTCTTTACCAGCTCTGTCACTAAGAACCTTTTCAAACCTTTGTGGGAAAAAAAAAAAAAAAAAAAGGAAATTGTTTCCAATGAAATATATTGTAAAGTGATTAGATAAAGGTGACTGAGCCTTCAGCTAGCTGGGAAAAATATCAGACATTTTAGCCCCATAACATGTTACTAACTCGACAGCCTCTATCAAGCTGAAATTGAAGCCTGGAAAAACAGTTCCCCTTGCTGTCTCTCCCTTCCCCCATTTCCTGTTATAAGCAAACAAATGCTGTATTTTAGGTTACAGCTTAAAAATTGGCAGAGTTACTGTTGGTTTAATTTAATTGTGGAATATTCTCAGATCACTGGGAGAACGTTTTGTTAAGTCCTGTTTTACGAGGCTTTATAGATCTTAAGGCTTTTTAGCTGACTCCCATGCTTTAATTTTAGAGATGATGCAACTTTTGAAAATATGTAGTAAACCCAAAGCATGGTATTTTTTTTTTCCAAGAGCACGGATTTAACAGTTTCTTGTGTTCACTTGTGTGCAGTAAAATGGTTGTTAAAAATCTCCAGATATTGACAGCCAAGCATTGGAACTTTAAATATTTCTTGAAACTAAACTAGCTGGAGATGTGAGCTGCATGCAGAATCCTTCAGCAGCATCACTGGCACCCCATGTTTAATCAGGAAGCAATCAGGACCAAAAAATGCTCAATAGGAGTGTTAGATGTTAAATGCACAACCTCGATGCAGCAGCAGCCTCTTTCCCTTGTGCTTCAGTCTCCCCTTGCAGCAATTCCACTTTGTGCTGCAGTCATGCAGAGAAGCTGGAATGTGACCCCTCCATTCACTGACAGCTCAGTCTCTCTTAAAAATGACTGCCTTTTGAGCCTGCTTTGGAGATGCAGGAGTGCATTCCCACAGCAGAGGGAACAGTTAGCAGAACCCTGACACGTTTCCTTGCAATGAGGCAGAGTTCAATATTTGGCATCTCTTTCCAGTCTATTGGTAGTGTATCCAGAGGAAGGGCTCTTCCTGCCTACAAGTAGCTAAAGCCTGGAAGGGGTGTTCCAAGGTGGAGTCTGTCTGTGCATTGAAAAGGAATGCAGGGACTGTATTTCCCACATGTTTGAGTGCTGGAATATGAAATTTAATAAAATCCCTGCCTTTTTGACATCAAACAGCAGTGTCTCCCCAGGAGCACGTCCAGCACGGGGGTGGCTCAGCAGAGGGTTTCCTGCAGCAGGCCTTTTCCCCTTCCTGCCCTGCAGCCCAGGCCTGCCTCACATCAAATTGCTGTTGCTTTTTTTAATGTTTAGATTCCAGAGGAATTTTTTTTCAAAATGTTTGTGGTGGAAGTCAAGCAATTGTGCTCCTCTGTTTCCTTTGTCCATTCAAGTTGCTGTATTATGTAACATTCCAAGACAAACTTCTTGGTAGTAAAAATATAATCCTTTAGAGTAGTTACTATGTTCTCTTTATAACTTTGATTCCTGTTTACCATTTTCTTTAAGAAGAAAACCTTTCTTTGCAGGTAAAGTCATGAAGCTGAGTACCAAAGCAGAAGAAGTTGCCACATTCTTTGCAAAAATGCTTGATCATGAGTACACTACAAAGGAGATCTTCAGGAAAAACTTCTTCAAGGACTGGAGAAAGGTATGCACATAGTCCTGGGCTGCAGTGACTGTGGGCATGGCCAGTGTCTCCTGAGCACTGGGCAGAGAAAAGGGGCTGCTGTTCCATGCACGTGAAAGTTGGCTTGGGGCAACTAAAAGTTTCCTCAGACTGTAGCTGTGAAGTTTCCCGTTTATCCTGCAGTTTCACCAGGAAGGACTCTACCATAAAAGCCTTTCTAAACCAACAAAGTCAGGTTCCTCTGTTGCAGCACCATGGGGTGTAGCTGATTTGCCTGTTAATGCCTTGTGTAAGAGCCAGATTTGCTAGAAGGAAACCCCTTCCAAAGAACTAAAACAGAGATGTTCACTTCAGTCATCAGCCATAACAGAAAGCCTTTAGATAAGTTTGGTGCAGTTTTCCTGGATATATTTCTGGGTTTTTCTCCCCATCCCTCAGCAGTCCCAGTCAGGGTGTGGGAGTTCTTTGGAAAGTGGTGCAGCATTGCCCAGTGCTTGGGGAGATCAGAATATCCTGCAGGGCCAGTGCTCCATAGGATCTGCTGCCTGTCCTTTCCTCTTTGACCTCGGCTGGAGTGAGCCTGTGCAAGAATTTGGGCATTCCTGGGGGGGTTATTGTGAGAACCTGCCTGTTGTTCCTGTTTAGGCTGCCTGGAGTAGGGTGAGCTCTGCTAGTCATGAAAACTGTGTGTGTGTGTAAACTTAAAGCACTGCTTTCTTTCTGCAAGGAAATGACCTCTGAAGAGAAGAGCACTATCACCAACCTCAGCAAGTGTGACTTCACCCACATGAGCCAGTATTTCAAAGCTCAGTCGGAAGCTAGGAAACAGATGTCCAAGGAGGAGAAACAGGTACCAGTGGGAATTCTAGGAGGCTTCATGGCTGTAAACATCTTTGTGCAATCATTCCCCTTGCTGTGCATACGTCAGTGTTTTTCACCAGCTTTCAGATTATTGCTTTCATGTGAACTGTGCAGCTCAGGTAGGGCAGAGCACTGTGTTTACAGCTGAATCTTCATCCTGACTTGAAATTATATTGATAGGGCTGATCCTGCTTAGGGAAAGAAAGTTAAGTAAGTAACTGCTTAAGTAAAGTTAAGTAACTGCTTAAGACAATAAAGAGAATCAGAGGTGCTGCCTCTGGGTTCATTGGTCCCTGGGAAATAATGAGCAGTGGATAGTCAGTTAAGGATGGCATAGATCAGGATGGTGGAAAGGATGCAGCAATGCCATTAATGAATAAATTGAGAGAAGAAATCTTAAACATCAAGTCGTGCTGTTTTTTGAATAAAAAAAATGAGCTTTATTATCCAGTAGCATGGCTACATGTCTTGTAGGTTAAGAATTAAATTAACTGCAATGAATGTTGGAAGATGGGAACTTTCCTCAAGTACTCAGCTTGATCTTCTGCAATGCTGTAGGAGTTGTCCTTTGAATGAAGGGCCTGGCAGCTTGGAATTACAGCCTTTGGGATCAGAGGGATCCCATCAAAACAGAGAGCCCTTGTCTTTCTGCTGTTTCTGTTTGATAAATGTGGCTGAGCCCTTCAGTTCCTGTCCATGGTGGCTCTTAAAATGGAACAGAAGTGGCTTTTTCTGTTTTTTAGCTGGTGCAGCAGTGCTGTCTGTGGGTCAGATGTATTATTTTGAGCTGCAGTGTTTTTATTTTTCCTGCTATATAATTAGAGTTCAGGCACAGAAGTATGCAGTGAAATCTCAGCACATTCTTTCTTAGAAGACTGTGTTCTGCTTGTGAAACCATTTGCTGACACAGGCTTGACATGCAGCAGCCTGGAGACATTCCTTTGCCTGCTTTCTGATGCTGAGTTCAAACACAGCAGTCTTTTATACACAAAATTTTTATACATAAACAAGATAGGAAGTCCAGTGGATGTCAAATGCTCAGTATAAAATATAAAGTTGCAGTACTGTGCTGGGGATACCCTTGAAGCTGAGATACATGGATAGAGATACACCCCTCTATTGTGGCAAAATTGTAGCTGCCTTCACCAGCACTGATCTGTTTCCCTCAAATACAACTTTTCAGAGAATTTTCACACATCCTTTCCCTTTTTCCAGTTTGTCTTTGCTGTGTGCATTTTATGAGTGCTTTTCTGGCCAGTCTGATACACTTGGCATGATGGGGATCTGGATTTTGGTTGGGTGTTCAGCATTAGTGTGGCACAAATGTAAAGATTTTTCAAGTCTTGGCATATAAAGGTGCGTGTGGTGCTGCTTGTGCCGTATCATCTTTGCTTTTGGCTTTTCCCAGAAAATCAAAGAGGAGAACGAGCGGCTATTGAAGGAGTATGGTTACTGTGTGATGGACAACCACAAGGAGAGGATTGCCAACTTTAAGATTGAGCCTCCAGGTCTCTTCCGAGGTCGTGGGAACCATCCCAAAATGGGGATGTTGAAGAGGCGCATCATGCCCGAAGACATCATCATAAACTGCAGCAAGTGAGCACTGCCTTCGCGCCTTGGCTTTGCTTTCTAGAGCTCGTCTTTTAAAACCCTCTATAAGCTGATACTCAAACATGTAGAATTAGGGATGCAGCTTATCTTGTTCTCATTTGGATAAGAAACTGAGTCATACAAGAAAAGACTGAGCAAGGCAATCATGGGTTTTATGTAGAACTTTTTCAACATATTTTCTTCCTCACGCCTACAGCCTACATCTGCCTAAACTGCCTTTCCTGCTAGTATTTCCAGAAAATTATTTTCTTATACATAAGTTGCCCTACCTTGTCTTCCATGATGTTGAAGGCTAAGGTTTGGTGGGCTTTTCTTCACTCTCTCTAGTCCTTATAAGTGTCCACACTATTACATACAGTGTTCACAAATCAAAACTGGTCCTAGCAATTACAGTATAATTCTTCAGCAGGTACATGTTGGTAGCAGTTACATTGTTCATTCTGATTTACTTGGTTTCCTGCTTGTGGAGATACTGCACTTCTGTTGCCTCAGTTCCTTTCCCTGCACTTTCTTTGTGTAATGCTGTTTATTACCTTCTCTGTTTTGATGCTGGTGTGATTTTCTTTAACTAGCTTTTATAATCTGTTTTCTAATTTTCTGTAGGGATTCCAAAATCCCTGCCCCTCCACCAGGACACAAATGGAAGGAGGTTCGGCATGATAACAAGGTGACCTGGCTGGTGTCATGGAATGAGAACATCCAAGGCTCTATCAAATACATCATGTTGAACCCTAGCTCAAGAATTAAGGTAAAGATCTAGTTAAAAAAGCAAAACCAAAGCAATCTTCCTGGTCATGTTTCCAATAAGCAAATGTAGCTCGTGGTTAGGAGAGAGGTAGGAGGTAAAGCTACCTGGCTGTTCCATCCTACAGTGGTTGAAAAACATAGGGAAGCTTCTGGGCTTCTGTTCCCTCTTGAAAAGTGAGGATAGAGTTACTGCCCAGGAGAGCAGGTGAAATCTGGAAAATGTCTCCTGAAAAGCATTGTGTCTTTTCTAGTAGGAATCCTTTAACCTGTGTAAACCTAAAAGGACGCAATTTATCCAAGAACAGTCTTGCTCTGGTGGATATTTCACATACATTTGGTCTTAACTTCCCCTGCCTGGTATTGTAGTGAAGTTCTAACCATGGGTTGTTAATTAGTTGTTTGTAAAATTAAAAACCCAGCCAGGCTCCTGGCTGAGAAGGCTGGTAAGGAGCTCATGACTGAAGGAAAACAAACTCCTGCTGTGGGAGCAAATACCCAGTCTGTGGGTATTATGGATCAAGTCCATAAAAGCAAGAATTTAAGCTCCTTTCATGAAGTCTTTTTCTGAGAGATTTTTTCCTGGATTGGAAACAAGGAGTTTGTCCTACAAATACAGGAGGAAAAATATCTCTATTCCTTGTGAATTCCTGCCCTCTTTTTGCTGTGTCTTGAATATATAATAATGATGATGAACTGTTGATGTTGCTTTTGCCTTTTATGGGGATTTAATTACACAGCTGAAAGAACATAAGTGCCATCTGAATAAAGCAAAGGAAACCATTTGTATTTTGAGAAGCAGGGAAGATGTGTCTTTTGTATCTCTCTCTCGTTGCTTCCATGGAAGTATTTAATATCATGGAAATCTGAATGACCTGCAGCTGTGTGGCAGCACAGTGTGAAGCTGAGCTGTGCAGCAGCAGCATCTCAATGCTTTTGTACAGCGAGACTGTTTGCCACACAGGGCTTGCAAAGCCTTGAGATGCAGATAGGAGCTAGTCCTCTGCCTGCTCTGTAGTGCTGACTCTGTTCCAACTTCCCTGCAGGGTGAGAAGGACTGGCAGAAGTACGAGACAGCTCGGAGGTTGAAGAAGTGTGTAGATAAAATCCGGAATCAATACCGAGAAGACTGGAAATCCAAAGAGATGAAAGTACGGCAGAGGGCTGTGGCACTGTACTTCATTGATAAGGTGAGGCTCCTTCCTTGGCTCCTCTCGCCTTCCCTGTCCTGCTGGGAATACTTGGGAATGCTGTGTTTGTCTGGAAGGCAGAATTGAACCCAGTTACTAAGGTATCCTGAGACTTCCTGGTGGGCAGGCTCCTTTTCCTTCCCATTACCTGGAATCCAGAGCAATGAACTATTGTACTAAACATGGCTATTTCAGGCAGCATTGTCTAGTTCAGGCAAAACTCACAGCCTGGTTCCAGAATCACCCAGTTGGATTAGTGAGAAGTTTGTGTGGGTCTTTTGTCTCCAGCTGCTTCAGTTTTCCTGCTGGGAATTTCTGCTGGTTTGCCACCTCTTCGGTATGAGGTTACAGTTGTGAGTTTGTAATTATGCTAATTTTTTCACCACAGCGTAAAGAAAACTGCAGTTGTGTTGGTGCATTTAAAGCAACATAAAACCAATTCCCAGAGAGCTGTTCCTTAGCATATGGTGTCTTGACTAACCAAATTAACAGGTTTTGTTCAGAATGGTTTGATGTAAACCAGGGAACTTTGATGTGAATAATTGTAGTTTCATATGACCACTGAAGATTTCAAAAGTTAGAAATTGTTTTAGCCAGCACTGTTAAAATATGTGGTTTTTATGCAGTCAAATGTAGCCTTTAGATAATTTATACAAGCCAATATTATATAACCTGTATGCTATTTGAAATGTATTTAGTGTGCAGTGAATAGGTAGGATCATAGAAGATGAACAACTGAACCGTATGAATTGTTTCAAGTAGAGTTCACATGGAAGTCAATTTGTGTTTTAAAAACTGCCACACTTTTTGAAATTAATTTCTGTTAGTCAGAACTGTCTCACAGTTTGAGTTACTTAATGAGCAAAAGTTGATAAAGCATCCTGGCTTAAACTCTTAAAAAAAAAAGGAGATATTCACCTCTGGACCCTGCTGGTTTCTAGGCCAGTATCTGAAGGTTTGCAGCATCTCTTTATTCTGGGGACAGTTTGAATTCCTTACTTCTCTTGTCTTGATATAAATGTAGCTTGCCCTGAGAGCTGGTAATGAAAAAGAAGAAGGAGAGACAGCTGACACCGTGGGCTGCTGCTCTCTGAGGGTAGAGCACATCAAGCTGCATCCTGAGCTGGATGGGCAGGAATACGTGGTTGAGTTCGACTTCCTCGGGAAGGACTCCATCCGATACTACAACAAGGTCCCTGTGGAGAAGAGGGTAAGGCACCTCCACAAGCACATACACAGACTGAATAGCACAGAGATGTGGTCAGCACAGTCTGGATGGCATTAACAGGTTGCTTTATCACTGCTCAGATACCAAGCCAGAAAATAAGTCAGTTAGTGTGACATCCTTGTGGTGTGACACAGCCCAGCAGATGAGATGTTCAGACATCTTGTAGCTCTTCCCTGTGGTCTCAGTGTGAAGAGTTGACATACAGAACTGTAACAGCGGCATTAGACAAGCTTCCTGGCTCTCATTCTCATCATCAGAGTAGGTTTTGTCACCCATAGATGGTGGAGTTGCAGGCCCATGTGACACGTTACGGCATAAACAGTTGTGAAATACTGCTGACACTGGCAGAGCAGCAGTTTGATTGGGGCTTTGATAATAGACACCTCTGTCACAGTGGTTTGGGTCACGTTGGAGCTGAGCCCTCACAGAGTAGATCTTGATCTTGGCTGCTCCAGAGCCTATGGAGAAGGTGCACCGATACCTCTGGCCTGTGAACTTGGGTGTCTGCCAGCCAAGACTTCTTATGCCATGTCTATTCTTTTATTTCTGACATCCACTAGTTTCAAATCTGCTGTGATTTTGGCCTCATTTCAGAATCAATCCCTATCCAGCAGCGTGAACCTGGAGGGCACTATCCATAATGTTTTTGTGGGTGTAACAGCTTTGCATCTGGCCCACAACTCTGTGGTCTGAGTTAGATACCCTGGGTATAATACTGTGGTAATTGTCATGACAGCCAGCAATAAATGTTGGTGCCTTGAGGACCAAAACAACTGAAAAACAATGAAACTACTGCTGCTCTAGAAATTAATGTTTGCTGGAATTCTTGGTTCCCTGTGTAAAGAAGAAAACATATTTTTCTATTTAAATTTATTGGTATCTCTTGGTATTTTTTCAGTTCTTAAAATGGGGAGTTGAGTATTGTGGAATTAGAAATCTTTGTATATTGGGTGTCTGTGGAAAAATGTGTGTTGTTGAGAAGCTGGAGAATTGGAGCACGCAGAGCTGGGATTTGTGGTCTCTGTTATAATCAAAGATGCTTTGATTATTCTCCCTACCCCAGTGAGACGTGTTTGGGATGAAATGGTATGAAACAATGCAGCAGGGTTTCTTGGAGCTTCAGTCCATGGGAAATGGCTCAGGGTTCTCTTGGGCACAAGTAATAATGGGAGAGTAAGGAAAAGGCAGTAGCTTTGGGGTCTCTTTCTCTGTTAGACAGCTACACCAGAGCAGTTAAGTCCCCTGACTGTAATTTTGATCCAAAGGATGATGAGGGCATCTTGTTGCTGGGGAGGAACCTGCAGCACAAGCATTGCGTTGAGAGATGGTTCTTTGCCTGCTGGGAAGTAACATCCAGCATCATCACTGTTCCCTGAAAGCAGTTTAATGCTCCCTGGCAGTCCTGCTTTCATACAACTTAGTACTGCCCAGTGCTGTCTGGTCTGTGTGCCTACATTCCTGGTTTTCTTTTCCTGCAGGTGTTTAAGAATCTTCAGCTGTTCATGGAGAACAAGCAGCCTGAGGATGACCTCTTTGACCGCCTCAATGTAAGCACATAGTTCATGGTGAGGGTGCTGGAGCATCCTGAACAGGCTTGCTCTGCACCAGGCAGTAACAGCTGCTCTGTTTCAGAAATGGTTTCAGTGGAAATTTTCCTCCAGAGCACTTCGAAGCAGTGAGAGTCTGTCTCAGTCTGGTGTCTGAATTGTCCACTGTGCCCACAGGTTCCCAAAGTGATGGGCCTTGGTCCTGGTGAGCCTGCCTGGCTCTGACCTGGGGAGGTTTTTTCAGAGTTCAGAGATGATGAATGTGTGAGGTGACAGATTTTCACATGCCATCCCTGTCTGCACACTTGGCTCTGTGGGAGCACTGTGGTGGTCCAAGCATGTTTATTGTTGCTGGAAACCAAAACCTCCACACACACACACACACACACACAAAAAAAAAGAAATCCTTTTTGGCCACTTGTGGTACTTGTTACCAATCTAATACTCGTTGGTTCTTTGTTCACTTCTGCTGTGGTTTCAGTAATGCTGTGGCTATTCTGTTGTGGTCAGGTCTGAGTACACCAGGTCTCAGCCATGAGCTGCACGTCTGTGTTGGCCATGGATCCAGAGGTTTCACAAACACTGTGGTCATTCCTAGTGCTCACTGTCATCTCCTTTCTGCTTCTTTAGACCAGTATCTTAAATAAACACCTTCAAGACCTTATGGAAGGACTGACAGCCAAGGTATTCCGTACTTACAATGCCTCCATCACGCTACAGCAGCAGCTCAAGGAGCTCACGAATCGTAAGTCTTGTCCTTGAAGCTGTGAGGGGAATAGATCTTACCCTGCAATACAGATATGGCTTCCTTGGCTGAGCCACAAGCTTTGTATCTGTTCACCACTTCCTTGTTACAGTTCTCCCAGTGCAAATGTCAGGCAGCTGAGGTCTGACCAAAAATCTGCTGTCAGACAGTCTTGTAAGGTAGTAGAGCAGCTCAGCACTGGGGCAGAACAGAACTGACTTGTGAGCACACCAGGGTGTGTTTTCCAGGTTATGCCTATCCTTAACCAAATCTGTTTGCTTTGTGTTAGTTGTAAGGTGCTGTAGATGACAGGCAAGACACATGCATGTGTAACAGCCCCAAGTTTCTTGGCTGCTCATGCACAACCCCTGTGAGCAGTGCTGCCTTGCACTTTGCAGCTTTACCAAGTGGCACATTGGAGCTGTGAAGCCCAGCAGTGTCCTCGGCAGGGTGGTCCCACTGTCCCCTGCTCTGGCTGTGCTTCCCCTCTGTTGAGTTGAGGTGGTGTCAGTGGTGATGAGGAGCATCCAGAAGGAGTTAGGGGCTGGGATGGAAGTGGCCAGGCTTGGGACTGTTGTTGGAGTGCAGTGTTGAGACTGGATATAGGAGGGGAAGGTTGGTTCTGCAGTGGCTGTGGGACACTGGCTGTGGCACCACACCCTGGAGAACTCACTGATTCACCACTTTCCTGTCCTTCACAGCGGATGACAACATCCCAGCAAAGATCCTCTCCTACAACCGTGCCAACAGAGCGGTGGCCATTCTGTGTAACCACCAGAGAGCTCCGCCCAAAACCTTCGAGAAGTCCATGATGAACCTGCAGAGCAAGGTACCTCCCTCTGCCCAGCTCTGGGGGCTCCAAGTGCTGCATCTCAGGAGTCAGCATTCCTTTCCCTTGGGGTGAAAGCAGGGCCTGCTTTGCCCTGTGAGGAGTTGGTGGTATGCATCAGATATGGGCCTGCTCAGAGATGAGCAGTGAGCTGAAAGGGGCTTCTCTAAGTTGTCTTTTACCTGTGAAGAACAAAACCAGGCCCTTTTTCTGCCCTTCATCCTATAGCTGTGTGTTCTGCTGCCTTTGAAACTTGAGAGCAGCAGTCTCTGGCTCTGATCTGTGTCCCCTAAAGAGCCTAGAGTTGGGAGCCACCCCTGTTGTGCGAATCCCAGGCCGCTGTCAGTGGTACATAGTAGTACATTATGTCCCTCTGACTTGACCTCTTCCTTTGCAGATTGTTTCTGGTGAAGGCCATGAGGTCCAGAGGGGTTAGGTCTGTTCCTGGTCTGGCTTTAGAATAACCTTCACAATAAGGAGTTCTGGTTTGGCACTGCAGTGTCCCCTGCTTCCATAACACCTAACATGGCTGCCTTCACCCTAGATCCTAGAGCTTGGGGATGTTAAGGGGAATGGTTGAATAGGGGCTGCAAAATGCTGAATCTCCCTGAATCCCAAACTTAATGAAGTAGAAATGCCTGAGGCATTAGCACCTTTCTTTCAGTGTGTAGGATTTGGGGCTGATTCTGCTGAGGGATCAGGGATCATCCTTCCATGTAGCCGTCAGAGAGCTGATGGTGATAGGATGCAGTGAAGGCAGACAAGCTGCCAGGAGAGGTTTGTTGGCCAGACCAAGCCAATTCCTCAGCCTGCATGGTTGTAGCTGTGTGAGAAAGCTCCCAGCATCAGCTTGTCTTTGCAAATGAGTGAGGCCCTGTTTTCTGAGGGGGATATCTCACCACACTTGGCTGTGCAGTGGCCAGTGGCCTGATTGCTCTGCAGGAGTGGATCTGACTGCTGGTAGATTCTGAACGAGTTCACAAACTGGTTTCCTGGGTCATGCTGCCCAGGGGTGACTGACACAGCTGTCAGCAGCTCGTTCTCAGTGCTGCCATCTGGTTTTGCCTCTCCTAGATTGATGCCAAGAAGGAGCAATTAGCTGATGCCAGGAGGGAACTGAAAAGCGCCAAAGCTGATGCCAAGGTCCGGAGGGATGAAAAGTCTAAAAAGTAAGGCTGGTGTTACTGGGCTGAGCAATGCTCCCAGAAGGGATCCTTCACCTGTGTTCCACTTTCCTGGCCTGTGATTTGGGAAGGCTTGCTTTTGCCCTTTTCATTCTGTGCATGAAGAAAGGGCCACCTGCAGGGTGGTCTCACGCTGCGGTTCCTGACGTGGTCACTCATGCCCAGCCCTCGGAGCTGAGCCCCTGCCAGTGCTCCCCCACCCTGCTGCTGCCCAGGACCAATGTGCAGCATTGCTGCTTTCCTGGGGAGCCTGGGCTCGCACAATTAATTAATTAATTGTACAGGCACCTCCCTGAGTTCCACGCTCCCTGTTGGAAGCCCATGGCACAGACCATGTGCTGGGGCTCTGTGTGGGCTCTGCAGAGCAGCCACGGGGGAGCTGAGTTACAGGAGCTCTGGAAGCAGGATCACAGCATGACTTGCTGAGGGATAGATGGGCTGGTGTGGGAGTGGGTGTAGCATAGAACAGTTCAGGCTGTTGCTTCCAACCCTTTAAAACAAAACTGCTGCTTAAGATTCCTGCTCTGCCTCTTGGAAAATGTCAGTTCTTAATTGCATGTGCTGAGTGTGTTGTTGTCACCATCTGTGCTGACACAGCTGCCCTGTGTGGCTGGTGGCATTGCTTACCTTGAGCAGAGTCCCTTTATGTTCCCACAGTGCTGGCAGGGCATTAGGAATTCAATGCTTTGTTCTTTGCCACCCCAGGACAGTGGAGAGCAAGAAGAAAGCGGTGCAGAGGATCGAGGAGCAGCTGATGAAGCTGGAGGTTCAGGCTACAGATAGGGAGGAGAACAAGCAGATTGCTTTGAGCACCTCCAAACTCAACTATCTGGATCCCAGGATCTCTGTTGCTTGGTAAGCCCCTGCCTGGGATATGCTGGGGGGACCCACCCCACTCCTTCACCTCTGCCCACATAGCAACAAGGGCAGGGTCTCTGGCCTTCCTTTTGTGCCTAACTCTAACATCATCTCCTCTCCTGCAGGTGTAAGAAGTGGGGAATTCCTATAGAGAAGATTTATAACAAAACCCAGCGAGATAAATTTGCCTGGGCTATCGACATGGCAGAGGAAGACTATGAGTTTTAACCTGTTTTTATTGAGATGAATTTTATGGGAAAAGGGAGTAGCCTGGTTTTTAGGGAGATTGATAAACTGTGAGCCTTACTTGTCCTTGGATGCTGGGGAAGGGGGAGGAAAGGGGCAAGTGAGCATCAGATAAAACAGCCAACATCTTGCAGAAAGCATAACCTGGAAATATCTTAAAGGAGCTGAGCCAGTTGTCCTATGGACAACTTATTTAAAAAATGTTTCAGAGATCCAAATTCTAGCTGTCTGGTTTGTGTGGTTTTTCTCTTGAGGCAGGGCAAGTGGATGGGGGATTTGTCAACCTTCCGCCAGGCAAATTCACCATCACACTGAGAGCGTGGGAATCTTTAGCTACTGTATACAAAATCCAATTATATTGGTGCGTTTTTACAGTTAGGGTTTTGCAATAACTTCTATATTTTAATAGAAAATGGACTCCTTAACCCCTGCCCTTCCCCTCCCCCTCCCGCCCCATTTCAGAATTTAACAAATAAACAAAATTTAAGGAACCCAACGCACCTGTTACAGCTGTCACTATAGTCATGGAAATACCCAAATCTTTTTCAATTTGTCACTTGAAACAGTTGTGGCATTGGAACATGAATTACAAATATCCACCACATTTGTTCAGAGCAAATCATGATGGGAAATCGGCCTCCTGACTTGAGTGTTCCTATTTTAAATGTGAATTTTTATTTCTTTTTAATTATTTTAAAATATTTAAACAGTTTTCTTTCTTTATGATCTTAAAGATCGTGTAGGTTTGGGAGCGGGTGGGGGGAGGGGGCCGTGTGATGGAAAGATGTGTGTGGAATTTGAGGACAAGTGAAATTGGAAACAAATGACATTCCCATCACCCTTTGTTCTGAACACGCTCTGTACACTTCCAAGAATTATCTACTTTTTAGGTTTGTCAGACTGTTTTACCTTTCCCCCCCCCTTTTTTTCTAAGCCCCACTCCCCTCTTTTACTTGAAAGATTTTATTGTGTAAAAAGAAGTTTCACAGGTCAATAAATTTCGAGGGAAATGAGCATTGGTCCAAAAAAGGAAAATAATCAAGATTTTAGGGCTTTTATTTTTTTCTTTTGTAATTGTGTAAAAAAATTTTAAAAATTAAAAAGCAGAATTTTAATGTGAAACCTTTTTTTGCTATAATCATTAGTCTTAGAGGCATTGTTAGCGTAGTGTGTGTGCAAGACCATTTCCTGCAGCCTTTCCTCAACAAGTATCTTCTATTTTTATCATGAATTCCCTTTTAATCAACTGTAGGTTATTTAAAATAAATTCCTACAACTTAACTGAGTGTTGGTGTCTCTGTGTTCTTTCACCTCCAGCCCTGGATGTGAGGCCCCTGTGGTCGCTGGGCTGGGGGAGATGGTGCGGTACAATTCCCGTTCCCAGCCCCAGCGGGATTTCCCTGAAGGATGTACCCATCCCTGCCTTGCTGTGATTGTGCTGCACCCTCTGTGGTGCCCACTGTGCCTTTCCATGCAGGCACAGCTCACAGATTGCTTTCCCCTGGGAGAAGCCCTGCCCAGGACAGCAGAGAGCAGGAGCAGGGGGATGCAGTGACCCCAGAGCTGCTCGTCCTGGTTTCTCTGCTGCCTTTTATTCAGCCCTGGCCCTCTGCACAGAGCAGGATGGAGGGAGAGCAGCTCCTTCCCTTTCATAGCTGGGAAGGGCAGGAGGCTGGGCAAGGACACAGGTGATGAGGCTGATGGATGCATTCTCCTCCCTGGCATTGGGAGCAGCCCTGGCCCGGTGTCCGTGGCGATTGTGGAACAAACACAGCCCTGGCTCCTCTACAAGCACCTCCCCGTGACCCCAGAGCTGGGGTGGGCTCCCAGACCCCCGAGGGTGGCTGTGGGGTCAGGCTCAGCCAGCTGAGCAGGGAAGCCAGCCCTGAGCAGGGCTTCCTGCTGCTCGCTGTGATCTTCAGGCACTTTGTTGTGGCTGCACAGACTCGGAGTTTGGCAGGAGCTGCCGTTTGCTCTCTGGGGCCTTTCCAAGGTGCAGCAGCGAAAATGCCAGCGGAGAGGGAAAGGGGCTCATTGTGCTCCCGGCCTGCCCGTGCCTGAACAATGCAGCCTGTAAAAATATCATTCCTATTTATACAGCACTCCTTCCCGCCTGCAGACCTGGCCCAATTACCCCGTATCTTACAAATTCCAGTATCTTGCACCACTGAATAGGGAATTGTGGAATGCAGTGGGATGTTCTCCCACAGAGGGGTTCCCCACCCCAGCATTGCTGCTGACAGATCCACTTTCTCCCTGGGCATGGTGGGGTGCTCTGCCTAGGCTGGGAGATCTGTGTCTGCCTGGAAGTGCAAGGCCAGGCTGATGTCCAAGGCTGGAGCACTTTGTGCCTCTCTGTCAGCAAGAAAGAGAAGGATGTTTGTGCAAAACCCACCCTTGAAAATACACCCAGCACCCTCCCAACACTGGGGAGGACACGCTCTGCCCTGAGCAGGGGGCTGAGGAGGGTTTAATCGGTGTTTTTGCCTGTGGCACAGCAGGGTGAGGACCACACACCCCACGCTTTCCATGGAGAATTCCCAGACCCCGCTGACTCACTGTGCAAACAGAGACATGGCCACAAACGTGCCACATCCTGTCTTGCATCCCTCCGCTGCAGCGCCTGTGCTCGCCTGCCCCAGTGCCACCACCCCCACAACGGGGCCTGTGTTCGGCAGCCAGGGAAACTGAGGCAGCAGTGACGTGACAGGTGGAGAGGGCACAAATGTAGCTTTGAACTGGATGTTGTGCAGCACAAGCCCACGGAGAAGCCTGGCGGCCAAGGGGAGGTGCAGAGCCCTGCAGGATGCAGCCCCATCCCCCTTGAAGTCTTAAGGATTCCAGGGTTGAAAATTGAAACCAGGTGAATTCGATATTAAAAAAATGTGTGCTCCCCTGGCAACACTGGGGAGCGGGGACAGGGAGCCCGGAGCTGCAGTGGGTTTCTCACCAGGTGCCGGTTGTCACCCAGAGGGAGCTTGCAATGCCTGGAAGGGGCAGGGGCTGTGGGGGCAGGCAGCCTGCGGGCACGGCTTTGCCCAGCTCCTGGGAGAGCGTGCGGCACGGGGCCGGCACCGCGCCAGCATCCGCAGCGGCTCCACAGCCCCGGGCGGCCCTGCTTTCCATCCCCGGCACAACACCGCGCCGTGTCTGCCGACACCAGCCCGGGCAGCCCCGCACCGCCTTCCCCGAGGGCCTTCCTTCCACACCCTGCTCCCTGCAGCACCACGGAAGCTCTTCCCCCGGGGTGATTTTCACAGCTGGTGTTGTCTTTACCCAGCCCCGGCAGCACAGAGCAGGCAGGAATGAATAAATAACGCGGAGAGAGGCATCGCTCGCAGGGACTGCACCGCTTTGGTGGAGTATCCGGCACCTCCTCCCAGTGCGTGGTCCCCGGGGCAGGAGAGGGAGGCAGCCGTTCCCAACACTGGTCAGAGGGATGCTGGGCTGCAGGGACCCCCCGCACTTGCCTGTGGGGTGGGCTCAGAGTGCTGTGTCCCTGGATTTTGTTCCCCAGGCCTTGAGCATGCCTGGGGCTGTCCTTAAGCCAGAGGTCACCTGGCCATTGGCCTGCTCTGGTGGGAGGATGCAGCTGCTCCATGAATCCTGCAGGATATGGGGGATGGCATCCCGTGCTTCGGAACTCTGAAGGGGGAGGTGCTGAGGCCACTCCGAGGAGAAAATCCCCCTTTTCCCTGAAGTGTTTGCAAGGGGAGATTGCAGAACCCCCCCCAGGCTTCCACAGCCACATGATGAACACAAGCCAGGGAATTTCTTCAAAAGCAAAACAGGAACATAATGGAAGTTTTTGCTGCCCTGAGGGCTGGGAGTGATTGTTCACAGCCTGGCTGGTACAGGAGCTGGGACCACCAAACACGGCTGTGAGGCAGCAGGCACACAAAGGCTGTCAAATTTCCTGTGCTGTCAAATTAAACAGCGGAATTCCTTGGCATGCAGCATCTTAGACACAGAGAGCTAATGCAAGGCTAAAAAATGATCAGTCAAACTTAGAAAATGAAAAATATCCATCGCAAACAGCTCATTGTAAACCACATCCTCCACGTGCTGGCCTCAGCCACCCCGAGCTCCGAGCTGAGGAGGCACCTTGCCGGGTGCTCTCCATCAGCAGGAACAGGCAGTGTTTGGGAACAAGGGAGTTACCTTCTCTGCTTCTTCGATGGTCACACTCCCTTCTCAGGTTTTGCCCTCAAAAACAAGGGTGTGCCCATAATGCTCAGCTATTTTAAGACCACTGGGAGCCGGCTGCTTCCTGCCGGTCCCAAGCGAGGCCATTATACAAGTCAGGAGCCACTTCTCTGGCGGCCACGACGGCTCACCCCGGAGAGAATGAGGTCCAGAGTGTCGTGCCAGCACCAAGCACAGGCTCCAGTAGCTCTGGTCAGCTGAGCACATCCCCAGCATCCTTACAGTGCTGTCATACACTGCTCATTTCTATCAGGGCAGGTTTAGGCTCTCACCTTGCCTGTTTGATGCCCAGACGCCAGGTAGGATCCTAAACGACCTTATAGGGTTCCTACTGTGTGTGCACATGTGTGTGCTGGGGAATCTCCCTGTGGACAAAGGTGGAGCAGTAGGACAGAGAGAACTGCTCACATGTGGGATCCACTCAGGGATGGGCCCCTCACTTAGAAGATGATGCCCCTCCCAGTCCCAGCTGTGAGCTGGGGGGGTGAGATAAGGGCTGCCTTGCCATGGGCCTGTGGACACGTGTGTGTACATGTGTGCATTCACAGAATCATGAAGTTTGGAAAAAGAAAAAAATCATAGGATCATTCAAGTTGGAAAAATCCTCTAAGATCATCAGGTTCAAGCAGTAATCCATATTTATACATTAATACATATAAATGGGACAGCCTGAGCACCCAGTGTGCCACGGGGTGCCCTAATGGAAAGGAGGGCACGGGGAAGAAGGTCAGTGGCACACAGAAAGGGAAATCACAGGCTTTAACCACATGAATGGAGCAAACTGCATTGAAACGCTTCCCAATTCAGCCACTTATCCCCTCGCTAACCCTGCTTTTGTGTGGTCTCTAACCCTGTTTTTTTGTGGGGCTGGAGAGCAGCTGGAGAGTGTCCAGTGACCCCCGGCTCCCTACAGGTCTCCCAGGGGCGGGATGCCACAGGCCACCGTGCAAGCCCCATCCTGCTTTCCATGCCAGCATGGATCCAGCTGGGATCTGTGTGGAGGAAACTACAGCAAACGCAGATCCGGCTTCATCAAGAAGCCACACCATGGTGCCAGCCATACGTAGGGATCTGTCCCCAGGAAAAGCCACCGTGGGATGCAATGTGCGGACCCCACATGCGCCACGCCAGGATCCCACGCCAACCCTGCTGTGGGTGCTGGGGCCCTAAGATATCCTGTGAGGTGTGTGGCCCACGGGAGACCTGCGGTGTGCAGGGCGGTCCCCCAGGCGCGCCATGGGGTGCAGAGCCCCCGGTCCCCCAGGCGAGCGGAGGGTCGCGCGGTTCCCAGGCGCGCTGGGTGGTCTGTGGCACTGGCATCCCGCACCACGCATGGGGTCCCGCAGCCCCGCTGGGCGGGGACGCTCCGGCCCCCGAGCCCCTGGACGGGCAGCGCCGGCTGCGTGTGCCCCCCGAGCCCCCGAGCCGGCAGCACCGGGTGCGTGTCCCCCCCTG
>VYZP01005017.1:0-32172 GCA_013400635.1 Hypocryptadius cinnamomeus | reverse complement strand
GGGGAAGAACAAACTTGCCTAGGTCCTTCTAAAAGTCCTCAAAAGTATAAGCCAGTGACATTGAGCTCCTTCAAGCCCAGACAGAAAATACACATCAGGAAAGGATTTTTCACTTAATTTAGTCATCCTAAATTGCTGTAAATCCAAGCTTGAACTGAGAAACCTTCTCTGCTACGTGGTCTTCTCTAAATCGTGCCTTTAGTCTTTTTTTTTGGTTTTTGCTGGATTGCACCTTCTGAAAGTCCAACTGCAGTCATCTTGCTGCAAACCTTTTCATCACAGAGAGCAAACTTTTATCTGCAAGAGAAGCTGGGTCCACCCATTTGCTATTTCTCTCCAGCCACATTCTCAGAGACAGCTGTGTGAATACCTGTTCTCCAACTCAAGCTACACAGAAGAAGAGGAGTATTGAATGAATATGGAATGAGATATTTGAGGAGTGGAATGTGAAGTCAGGTGTGTAAGAAATCTCCACATGCCAGCAAGGTGATGACATTCCTACATAGCTTATTTTCAGGAGATAGTATTTGAACAAAGTAACCACTTTTCAATTCATCCACGTTCAAAAGTTGAGCGGTTAGTGTTTAGATGATGAATCCCTGAGCAAGTGGCTAAACAGCAATAACTGCACACTGAAGTTTTCTGAAAAAACTATACTGGCCCAATTAATAGGAAGAAAAACCTATGAAGTGACGTAGAGTGACATCAAAATAGTCAGATCAGCTAAACATGAGTGTTGGTTGGATGGGGACTGTCTCTGTGACAACAAGACATGTAAGATACATATTCTATCTATCCCAGTTTACATTTTCTTGAAATGGAAACCATATTGGCTAGATCATGGGGCTATTGTATCTGCTACCACTAGTCTGTCAATTAGTATCTTTCTGGCTCTTTCAAGGTGATGTGATATTAGTAGAGCATCTAACCAGGAATTTCATCACAGCTTGTGAGTTTTCCTTCAAGATGAAGACATCAAAATGCACACAGGGCAACCAGACACCATTAGTCTTCCAAAGAATTTTTCTTTTGCCCACCAACTGAATAGTAAATATGTTTTCCCAGCTTTAGTTACATACTGTCTCCTATGTTTTATTTCAGTAAAAGTGCCTCTTAAAGATCTTGTGTTGGGAAAATACTCCAGACATAAAAGAAATTCTACCCTTGAGAATTGCTGCAATGAAATGCAAGCAAAATTAGATTATAGATTGCCCAGAAACAGTGATATATGTTCTCCGAATTTCTCTGAACAAGAGTCCTCCTCTAGGAGAGGATGATGGGTGTGTGAATTACCCCAGACACAATGGATGGCAGACATCTTCACCCCATGTACCAAAAAATATTGCTAACTTACTGTAAGGTGGTTCTAATTAGTTCCATATTTAACTACTGGAATGGCTTTTTCTTCCTTAATACTGCCTCAAATAAATTTGCAATACTAAGCAGTCTCAAAGGCAAAGGAAATGCCACAGCTTATAGACAGCAAAAGAGATGGTTTGGCACCTGACTCTTTTCCATTCTTCCACAAAGTTTCTGGTATTCTTTTTAAGTCTTGGGTGCTCTCTGCTGTTCCTTCACATGCCATGTTCCCTTTTGTTATAGCTTCAAGTGGCTTCCACGTACTGTTCTTTCTCCAGGCCCTTAGGGACTCCTTTCAGGTCCTATGGGCACCATTGGATGCCACAATGGGAATATCTGCAAGGGGAAACAAGGCACTCGGGTGTGTGGTGATTTGGGCAAACTTCTTGTGAGATCAAATTGATATTTCACCTTTTTTGTTCTTGAATTGACAGGGGTTTCATGTGACAATCCTGGTGCTGATATGTAATGTTCACAATCATGCTGGACTACAAGGGTCCCTGGGTGTATCTTTCTCTTGAAGGGTGAAAAAATGGTATCACCAAAGCTTCACTGCCTTAGGCATCAAAATCAGACATTATTCATGGCAAACTGTTTGTGTGCATGCTCCAGCCCTGCCCTTTCTAACAATAGATTTAAAACTGCAAACCACATTAACATTGAAATTACCAATACTGAGAATGTGATTTACAGCAAATTGGGATGGAGGGAATAGTCCCAGTTACTTCTCCAGACACTTATCAGACAGCAGAGATTATTGCATTTCCTATATTCCACACTTTGAAAGATCTGGAAATTTAGGGTGTTAGTCTAGAGAAGATGAAACCTTACAAATGTGATGTATAAGAACAACCTAGTATACTTCTCCATACACACATGAATTTTGACTGTGGTTCCTATGAGGACCTTCTGGCTTTTTATTATCTTTTCCTTGATATTTGCATGCATACAGATTTTAGTTTCTCTCTCTCTTTTTGTATCTGGGTGAAGAAATATGATTAAATGTCTTTGTGTGTCCAAGGATATGTAATAGTCTCTTTGGAAAGAGAGTGCTTTATCAATGGCAACAGAACAGGAATCTCCTTAATAACGCCTATGTGTATGCCTTGGAGGTTAGAATCTAAGCAATGAAAACCCTTTTGCATAACCTGTTTTATTCAGAAAAAACAACTGAGACCTCACCAGACAGGTTTCTCCTGAGGTCACCTGATGAGTAAAACAGTGAGAAATAGAAATACCTTCTTTATAGGACAGGGATTCATTTCTTCTCATAGCTTTTAGTCTTAACACCATATCAGGGCCACCAGCTTCCTCACCTTCCACACCTCCTGGTGCATATAATTCATTCCCCTGCCTGGCTGGACAGCAGATCCCACCATTCAGAGCCTGGCTTTGCTGAACTCACATTTTCTGAATCTCCCTGCCTTCGTGCTGGTGAAAGAAGCAGACCTTAATTTGCTCTCTTGGCTTCTTTATATTCAGCTGGCTCCAGAGGTCCGCCCTCAGAGCCCACCAGGACACACATCTCTGTCCAGCCTCCACCTCCTTCCCTTGGAAAGATTAAAACCAGCCCAGCAGCCTGCACCTCCCTCTCTGCAGGGTCCTGGTGGGGCAGAAGCTGCTGTCTGCACCCACTGCTGCACTCCTCTGTCGGACTCATGAGAGGGAAGCAGGCAGTGTGACGATATACCCTGCGCATTCACATGAGAGAAGTGAAGAAGTCCTGCAGTGAAGATGAAAAGCCACTGGTAAGAGAACAAGTGGGATTTAGAGACATCTGTAAATAAGAGATTAGAACCATGAAAGCTGTCCTTGCCAGCATTATATGAGTGGACTACAATAGAATGAGCTTTATTGACATATTTTATTATAAGGCAAAAATAAAACGTTTTCATGTAAAGAAATTATCTTGCCAAAGAAATTGTCTTGTCAAATCTGTTAGCAGATCCCTAGGTGGTATTTTTTATGTTTAGTATGCATGGCTTGGAGGAGAAATTTAATAACAGAACCTGTCAGAAACTATAGATTCATACTGAAGTTTTCTTTCTGTTTACAGGAAAATTACAGCTTTCTTTTACCTGTGTAATTTTCTGTGGTTTTTCATCTCAGCCACCATCCAGCACCAATCAAGTAAGGAGACAGATTTTATCTACGTTTTATCTTTGCGTAATTTTGAATGTCAAAAGAATTATTCTGTGTTTATTCAAAACTAAAATCCTCTGTAACTAGCCATCACACAAAGTGAGAGCTGTCTATGTGCATTTGTGTATGGATGAGTGGATAGAAGGATATATATGAAAAACAGGAAAAAAGCGAGAGCTGTGTGTGTTGCTTTAAATTTGCTATTAGATGTATTTTTAAGGTAAGGATTAAAATCTGGATGTAGATGGTAAATACAGGACACAAACCTTCCCTGTCTTTCAGTGCTTTTAGTTGGATATTCTTCTGCTGCATGTGGCAACAAACTGGTTCTACTTTATTTGCTGGGCATAAAATGTAAATGGCTGGATGTCAGCCATGTGTCTCATCAAAGAATATAGAATGAGGTCTTTTCTAAGGTGTAATGTGTCAACCTGAATGTTCTCTTTAAGCCTATGTTGTCAGAAGGAAACTCATATTTAGGGTTGAGCCTTTGCAGCACACAAGAGGCTCTCTGTAGGTTAGAAATGCTTCTCCTTCCAACTTCCACTCTTCGTTCTTCCCTACCCACACTCTGCTAACAATTTCCAGATTGACTTGGTACTAGACTTGTACATGGCTCTTAAACTCTTCAAATAAATGCTTATTTTTCCTTCCTCCTTCCTTAACTCTGGGTATCTGGCAGGTCTTATGGCCATGACAAGGTTTTTTGACAAATAATATTCTGAAAAATTGGATTTTTAGATTTAGTTTCCTCAAAAAAAATTTCTTCTACATTCTCATTTTGGTAAACAAAAAAGGTCTGTAAGATCTTCTTGCCACCAAGTTACATTTCATGAATGTTCATTTTCTGATCAAATCTGGCAGAGAGGAAAGTGGGAAAGCTTGGAATACCAGAGAGGATGGAAAAGATGCCAATTGATTCACAACAACTTCTTTAGTTGGCATGAGGTTTATTTAAGTTTCCTTGGGAGTAGAGAGACTGTTGATTTAGGTAACTGGCCTTTTTTTTTTTAAAGTTTGCTTGAACCACAAGAAGTTACAACCCAAAATCTCCTTACACAGCAGTCTTTCTTAAACTATTACTATTTCTCAACAGCTCTAAAAGAGAAGAATTATTATAACACTCTCATTTAAAGGCTTGAAAAAAAAATCAAATAGCATATCAAGTTACTGTTTTTAATTTGGAGCTCTCTAGAAAAAGATGATTATTTTCTTATACCTCTTACTGTACTGAGTACAGTTTAAATTATTATATAACTCTAATTATTATTATTTATAGCTCTGTTTAATTCGTAATAATTTTACAGTTGCTTCCATTGATTTTATAAGGTGATCTGTGGCAATGTGCAGGCACATGGTTAGTAATTTCACCTTTCTTTACAGGATTACCAGCTATTCTGGGTGCCAGTCACAGAATTGATATCTGCCCAACAATCAGGATTGGCCAAGATGACCTACCAGGCAAGTAGCACCCTGACTTTTTCAGGAAAAAACTGCTGTTCAAAAAAATATCAGGTTATATTCAGCTATGTGACTGCACAATTCTCAAATTAAATGAAAGTTACATTATGGATATGTATATTTTTTTCTTGCAGGCTTTGACCTGATCTCTCAGTTTCAAATAGAAAAAGCTGCTTCCCAAGGAATTATCGAGAGAGTAGTGGGATCCACTTCTCTACAAGTAGCTTATAAATTGGGACCCAATGTAGACTTCAGGATACCAACCAGGTAATGTCTTCCTTGTTTGGCTTTAAAATATAGACATTTTGCAATCTTATTTTTTAAGTGGTAGATCTCCCACCAGCCAGATTGCCTAATTTAAAAAGTTTTCAGAAGGGGAAAGAGGAATTGAACTTTTTTTTTTTCATTGCCACCACCAGATCAGACTGATTCTGTAGCAGCAATTTCAGGGACTTCCACTTCCCTCTAACCACTGATATTGGTCAGAGTGCCTCACGATTTGCTGATACTAAGGGATTCACATCTAGAAAGCAATGTCAGAAGTTGCTGATGATTTGAAACAGGGAGGCAAAGAAAATGTAACAAGAAGAGAGCAAAAAAAGTTTTCTTAAAATATTGACACAAAGGGATCTTTCTGAGCAAGTGAGGATTGCAGAGATGAGGTAGGATAAGAACTCACTGATTCTGAGGTAGGAGGTTTTTTTCATTGTGTTTGTTTTAGGTAACAGGTACATGAATGTTCCTGGCTGATTTATGGTCACCTAATCTATAAAAGTTGAAAATTATTATTTATCATGTTCCAGTGAATTTGTGATAGAAGTCAGGATTTAGGGATCTAATTGTGTTTGTGCTTTACAGGCCAGACTTGCTGTTGGTGAAGGAATAGAGACAGTGCAGCAGGGTAGAGATGTCTTTGCCAAATTTAGGCAAGTCTGGATTCTGTTCCAGCACCTTATGTAATTAAGAATGCCTCAACTTAGCAATTAGGTGACAAGACCATTAACTGGACTACTGTTTCAGCTAGGAATAATTGGATTGTGAAGAGTTTCTATCTTATTCCACCTATCACTAACAATTTTTCTTGCTGCAATCCTCCCTGGCTCCTGCTTTCATTGCCACCAGATTAAGCTACTTTAGAGCTTAAGTGTTTGGTTGCCTTGGGCTCATGGCTACTTTCAGTCCCAGATACAAATCAGGACTGCTAGTGCATGAATGTGAATCCAAACACAGACAGCAAATGGGATAATCACTTCACTAAAAATTGGAGATTCTCAGATAAAAGCAGCAATATTTTCACTTTTAAGAGAGTTTAGACTTATTGCTATGGATAGTTCTAGTTAAATATGTGCTTGATATACACAAGTTACCCCTGAACAAGCCGATGTCAACTGCCTTACTGCAGCATCTGAGCTGACTCCTGCCATTGGGGTCGTCGGCCCAGGAAATGGATTTAAGGTTTGAGTCCCGACCGTGCTCCAGTGCCTCAATGTGCTGCTCCTCTGTCCCGGGGCCGAGCTCGCTGCTCTGCTCCACAGCGATTTTACAGCATGGCCCTCTCACTGGGAGGGAAGAGGAGGGAAGGGGAGAGGAGGGCAGGGCAGAGCAGGGCAGGGCAGGGAAGGGCAGAGCAGGGCAGGGCAGGGCAGAGCAGGGCAGAGCAAGGCAGAGCAGGGCAGAGCAGAGCAGGACANGCAAGGCAGGGCAGAGCAGGGCAGAGCAAGGCAGAGCAGGGCAGAGCAGAGCAGGACAGGGCAGAGCAAGGCAGGGCAGGGCAGGGCAGAGCAGAGCAGGGCAGAGCAGGGCAGGGCATGGCGTGGCTGGGCATGGCAGAACAGAGCGGAGCTGCCGGGCCCGCCCCGGCTCCCGGAGCTGTCCCTGCCCGCGGTGCTGAAGCGGCGCCCGCCGCGGGCCGGGCTCACACACAGGGATCACCCTCCGGCCTGGGCGCCCCTGCTGCATCCAGAGGTGGGGAGGGAAAAATAGAGTGAGTTTGCGAAAAATGGCCAGCATGGCTTTCCCGAGCTGAGTGGCTCGGGCTTATATAGCCCAAGTGCCATAGGAGCACTGGGGAGGGACCCTCATCAAACACTCTGGCAACAGGGAAATAATTTCTTAAGCTAACACATCATGTTTATACTAGGGCAGAAGAGCCCATTTTAGAGTGGCTATATGGCATGGGAATGACAGCTCAGTTGGATGGGCATGGCTCAGCATTCAGTCTCTGATGTAGCAATAGCTTATGCCTTGAAAAACTCACAGAGCTTCCTTAAAATGCCACTGAATTGTGGCTTGGGCTTTTTGCTGCTGTGTGCTTCCCCAGAAGCATATCCCAAAATGAACACAAATGATTGCACACAAGTCATAACTTAGCTTCTCTCATCATCCAAATAAATTCCCATTGGCCAGTGCTTCTTCTAGAGTAAAATCTGCTGAAGGATCAATATAGTGTTCTCCATGTAATTGCATGGTGTAACAATGGTGTAATAACTTTGTGTGGAACTGTCATGACATACAGCTGTTTTGCTGGATGGGGTGAACCCATAATTTTTCAATTTAATCTATGTACATGTTGTAGGTGTCCACCAATTAGTAAGTTCAAAATGAATCCTGCTAATTTGAATGTGTTTATTTTTAAAGAAAATCTTAAAAAAATATGTACTAGCACAAAGAAATATGTTCATTACACATTTTTTATATGTGGGAAAAGGGCTAATTATCTTTGTGCATTCGATGAAATCTTAAGCCTTTGACTTCATGAATGCAATTGTCATAACAAACACATAAAACCACAAAAAAAATAGGGAGGAAGTTGATAAAGCTTTATCAGTAAACTTGAAATATCCAGAGAATTTCAAAGGCCTGTTTTCTGGCTTTTTTTTCCCTTTGGGAGTATTGCTTTTCTGTGAAGCAGCACTCCTCAAGTGCATGTGCTCAAAGGTCTGGGTTGTCTACATTCAGCCACCAAAGCTCTTCAGGTGCTTTTCCTTTCACATTGTGAGTAAGATATCTTACCCAGATATTGATGATGATGCTGAAATAGAAAAGACAAAATGCAGCTAGGAAGCTAATTAGGTCATAAGAGAATTAATTAGCTCGGCAGTGGGAGTTTCTGACTAATAAAGATCAGCTGAGGGTAATGAGTCCCAACAAATGGCTTCTGGTTAATGACTTAGGACAGATGCATTTAAAAGTGCTGAGCTAAGTTTTATTGTTATTGCTTGTTCAGTTGCTGCCAGGCAGTGTGTGCCAGGTCAGCTGTGATTCTAGGCAGCTCCAGGAGAGGCAGACACGAGTGTCTCCAGATTGATCAAAAGAACCCTCAGCCCTGGGCACATGGTACTGCATTATCATGAGAATGGCCACAGCAATTTCCACAGCCACCTCCAGTGGGTTGTGCAAACATTTCTAGAATCTTTATTTAGCAAGGACTAAGTTAAGTCAGTGAGCAATGGAGTTCACTTAAGAAATTAACTCAAAAAAACCAAATTTAATAACATTAACAGTTACTCTGTAGAACTTAAATAGGTGTATAGTTGAGCTTCTAACATAGTCTTTTGCTCTTGGTGAATCCTGGGGTCACTGGGATGGGTCAGGGCTTTCCTCACCATTGTGAGATGACTTACCTTGGTTGTATTGAAGCCTGGGTAGGACTCTAGCTTTGAAATCTCAAATAAATCTTCCTGGTAATTATTCAAAATACAGGATTAGTGAAAGTCTTAGGTATTTATGAAAAAGATTAAAATAAATTGTAGTGTTTCAGAAGGTCTCCTAGATGAAATATGAATGTTTCAAACTTCCCACCCTCCAATACTTTTAAAATTTAGGCAAATATTCAGATATATTCTGATAAAGAAAATTTGACCTAACCTTGTATTCATAAAACAACTGAAGCAGTTAATAATAGTACGAGTATACAAGGAAAGCAGGACTGGAATGCATTCTTACAAACTGAAGAAAAAAACTAAATTAAATTAAAAGATCTGATGGCTCGTATCCTGAACAATTTTAAGTGGATAGGAAATAGGTTAGGAATAAACCTGGATTTTGTCCTTTAAATACGTTTCCATACAAATTGTTTCTTTGCTCATTTACCTGAATCTAAATTTAAAATTGATTGGTTCTGTTCCATAAATCAGTGGAATTGGAAACAACTACGTTAAAAATAATTTCCAGAAAGAATTTGAGTGCTTATACAGCTGTCAGCTGTTCAATAAAGTTGCAGCATCCATCACTCTTCACTTGGCAGTAAGATGGAGGAATAGCTTCTATAGAATTGTTTATTTAAATATCATGCTAAATTTGCCATGGTTTCAAAATATTTAGCATTTTAAGTTGCTGACTTTGGAAGGGTTTTGCCTATACAAGGATTACAGTCTTTGGAAAGAAATGTGTTCTGAAATACAGTTAAACCATTGAAGGATCATTACTGTTGGAGTAGCTGAGATGAGCATATGTCTCTGCTTTGCTTGTAGAATTATAGGCATAAATCTTACACAGTAACAGTCCCCTGCAGAGTGCCTTTCTGCTGATGGGTCATGCTTCACTGTGTTGAGTCATTTTACTGATACTGAGTCTTTAGTCTAAAGGCAGCAGTTCTTCTGATTGGTTATTAGTATTTTTTAAAAATGGGAATACTTTTCCATGTTTGTGCACTGAATTTTTATCTTCAGTGTTTGATATATGTTTCTTATAATCTGATTTTCTCTTACCAATGTCAGAAGCTCTTACATGATTTCTCTTCTTTGCATATCTTCTGAAAAAGTGAACCTTTTTTTCCTATTTTAATATCTGAAAAAAGGAGAACCCATGTAACGTCTTGAAAAATACTAAGTCTATAGCTAAATATGGTGCAAAGAATTCATTTTGCAATCTGGTATAAGCAATCTTCTAATAAAAAAATATATTCACGTACTAGAGTTTTTTGTTTCTTTGTTGTTTTGTTTTTTGGCAGTATAGTTGTGTCAACTGAGGTCAGATGAGAATGCATGTGATAGTTTAACGAGTATTGCCATGGCAACAAAACTTAGCAGTGCAGAGAAATGCTGAAAACCTTTTCACAGAGGATCTGGGATTAGTACTGCTTCTTTTAGGCTCAGTGTATCTGATACCCTGGAGTCAATGAACTTAACAGAGAAAGTTGAATGTCACAAGGAGGCTATTTAAAGATTACCTAACAATAACACCTTCAGTGTGGTAGTAAAAAAACCAGCTTTTCTGCAAGAACAAATGAGATTCAGCAACTGAAGAGATAAATGACCCAGATGAGCTAAAGTTTTAGCAGTAGAGGAGATTGAAATACTTTTAAAAGAGACATTATAGAGGAAGGCTCTCTTACACAAAGAGCCATAAAGGATGTGCTGAACTGGATCAGAAGCTTAGTAAGAGTGAAGGTATGTCTGAACAGGGAGAAGAATTATCTTCCTGGAGCAGAAAAGAATATATATGCTCATTGCGTAGGCCAGAAACCTAACACAAGGAGGGGTAGGGTACAGTAAACACTGCAAAGTGCTCGGAACCGAAGGCAAGCTACAATATCCACAATGTGACATTTGCATCTGAGAGGGCAAGATACAAAATGAAAACAAATGATGACAGAACACAACGAGTTAGATAAAATCCTATCAAACAAAATCAGATAGGGCAGGACTTCATCCTCAGTCAAGAGACACAATTTAGAACAAAGCACAGACAGATTAAAGATACTGGCAAGGAGCCCCCTCTTCCAGCTTTGTATATCTCCACACCTTATATAATGAGATAAACTTTCCAGCTAAACATTCCCCTGCCTTATACCCCAGGTCTCAGGTGTATGCAAAGGCTCCTGGGAAAAGGAGAAGCACCAGCAGTGCAGGTACTGCAGATGTAAGCCGAAGCTGCTGCTGCTGCTGCTGCTGCCAGTCTTGCCGTGTCCTCACTGAAATCTGCTGAGGCTGTGCCGCTGCCTGCTGGAGCACAGCTGCACTACAGCTTGGAACACGACAAACTAGGGAGATTGCTTCTGGAAGCACTCTCTTTCCAAATCAGTAGTCATCAAGCATACAGAAAAAGAGCTGGCAATTTTTCTGCTTTTTTTCCCCCCATAGCCTAGATCCTGAGATTCACTAGTGCTATATAAATAGCTGCTGAGATAGGACTGATCTGCCTCTCAAAAATCATCTTTGTTTAAGATGTCTACTTGTTTAAGAAGTTATCCCAATGAAATCTGGGACAAAATAGCTCTGCATATCTTCATGCTTAAGACATTTATTTAAACTTATTCTTAAATGTGGGTAGATGGCAAATAATGTATTGATGTCGACTGGATATGACACTATGGTTTTATGATCCATAGAATAAATATGGAAAGGCCTATTTCTTAAATATTGTACTGGATTCAGTGATATATTTGAAATAAATAATGACATTACTGTTTCGCACAGTGACACAGCCAGTGCTACCTGTGTTTCCAAAGCTCACCTTATAGGAGTTGCTAAAATATGAAATATTTTATATGTGGCAAATCTGTTCCCTGCTACTTGTAGTCTTGTGGTTGAATATCACAGGACATAATACATTTTGAGTGTGGGTTCTCACCACATATTTGTCAATGATTTCTGCTAAAGTAATAGCTTATACCTTAACAAAAGGGTGTTGGCAGGCTGAACAAGTGAATGCATTTGTAAAAGACATTCTTATGCCTTCAAAATCAAATCAGATTTGCACTTTCTCCCTGGTCATTATAAAGTCATACTATGTTGACTGACTTTGTAAGTCTAATAGTGGGAAATAGGAAATTGTAGAATATACTTTCTATATCTGAAGAGGAGTTAGTTGTTGCTCCATCCATTATTCTTAGAAAGGGTTGTCATAAAAATTGTAAAACATTGGAAGAACCCACACTTCTGAACCAGATCTTTTGCCATTAGTAACACTTTGTTCTGGGGCTCAGCATGTCGAAGTGCACTGATACAAGAATGGTTGCGATATGGTTCCACTGAGTAATGGTTTCTCATTACTCTGTGGTGATATGTGGAGCTTTTCAGAGCATGTACAGAACAAATGTACTGTATTTTAATCCTACACAGTGCCATATATTCCAATGGATTGCCTGATGAGTATTCCTTCCTAACTACTTTTCGAATGACTGGGGCCACACTTCAGAAATACTGGACTATTTGGCAGATTCAGGATTCTTCAGGAAAAGAACAAGTTGGAGTGCATCTCAATGGTCAAATGAAAAGTGTTGAGTTTTCTTATAAAGGAGCAGACGGAAGACACCAAACAGCACCATTTTTACACTTGCCTTTCTTGTTTGACTCCCAATGGCACAAGCTTATGATAATTGTGGAAGCAAACAGTGTCACACTTTTTATTGACTGTATTAAAATAGAGTCCTTAAGCATAAAACCAAAAGGTAAAATCAACACTGACGGCTTTGCTGTGCTTGGAAAACTTAAAAATAATCCTCAAATTTCAGTTCCGGTAAGTTTCAAAATCTTTTATTTCTTCAAAAATTGTTCTACATTAAATACGGGGGTTTTTTTTGTGGAATGCATGTTTAAATTATTTCTGAAAGCAGAAATGGCAGAAAATAACTCCTTGGCAGGTAAGTACTAGCTGTTTTTTTAGAAATTTTGCACTTATACCTTGTAAGTTAAGAGATGACCCAGGTTATGTCTAAATTTCAACAATGAAAATTCCTAGACATCCCTGTATTGTTACAACTTTGAAGTAAAAAAGTGAAGTGAGACATAATTTTAAACTGTACCTCACGCTGTTTGCAAAAACATGTGGACACAAGTTAACCAGTGCTGTGTAAATCTGAAAGGGAAAACAAAATAAGCATCTCACGTTTCATCACCTCTGTATGTTTAGTTGCTGTATTGCACTGGATTGAAATCAGTTTTACATGAGAATGCCAGCAGAAAGGTGCCCCATGTGTCTGAAGGGATCTATCTAACATGCTGTTATAGATGTAGATGAGGAAATTTCAATAGCTGAAAAGTTATACTAATTCTGTTGAGAGCAAGAGTTAGTCTTTGAAAATGTAATTAAAAATAATCAGCTGGAGCTGATAATGTGTCAATTAGCATATTACAAATTAGCATATGTATCTTAGCTTTGCCAGCTGCTCTGAGCAATACTGATGGATGAATGGATAGATGGGATGATGAAAACATTACATATTACATATATTCTATGCATGTTACTAGGATGAAAAAAATTTTATGCCAATACTGTTTTTCTCTTCAGAAAGATAGATTAAATAAAGAGAAACCTATTGATATTAGTGCAATAATTTCACAGCACCTGGTATACAGTGCTAGAGGGAACTCTGCTCTCAAGTTAGACACAGAGTCATCCCTTTACAAACGAGGAGGGTTCCTTTGCCTCTTGAAGTAGTGATTACAGATGGCAGCTGACAAATGAGGAGAGACATGTGGTATCAAGGTCACCTTGGCCTTCTGTTGGTACTCTGACTGACCTCTGGCCAGGATTGAAGAAGCGAGGAAAAGCAGAAGAGAGATCTTGGAATATTATCCTCTTTCCTCTCCAGCCTATGTTTTGCAAAGACTTTCTCTTTTCAGGAAGGTAAACACATGAGCAGCATTGATCACCCAGGGCTCTTCAGGCATTTAGAGGGGAAAACTGTCTGGCATTAAGTTCTGCCTGGCCTGTGTTTAAGACTGTACATCTTTAGGCACATCTTAGTGTGGAGCTATGGTAATTATAGGACAACCTCCTTTAAGGATGAAAGAACAAAATGGTATTAAATAATTTTTATAACTCACCATTTATAATGTGAAATATTTGTTTATGACTTTAGCATGTTTCTGGGAAGATTTGGTCATATGAAGTATGTTTTACGAAAAAAAGTAAAATCTTTGCATGAGTTAGGCTTTAAAACGAGAGTATGATGCACAGTTCTTGACAAAAAGAATAATGAAGTACTGGAACAAATTATCAGGGAAAACAGAAAGTAAGCATGACACCATATTCTTAAACTGAGTTTGGATGCATAAAATTACACTTTATTTTAGACAGAACTGACTTAGGACTTACTCGATTGAATTGCATGTCCTGTGCTGGGAAGCCCAAAAAGGCAATGGTAGTGGTTGAACCTGATATTACAATAATGTAGATTTAGGAACTCCATATCCTCTGGAATGATGATAAAGGAGCTACATAGTCAGATGGACTACTAATTTTAAAATGTCTATTTATATTACAGAAATTTCTGGTTTAGTTCATGTACTTTATTTCCCTTTAAATTGACTGAATAAATCTGTGTTTGGGAATATTCTAGTCTTTAACTTGCTTGACTGTAAGTTTAAATATCTCAACAGTTTTGGTTATTTAATATGCCCTAGGCACAGCTTTTAATTTACTCCCAGGCATTGTTAAACTATATTACTTCCAGTGGTAGAATTTTAAAAGGACATAAATTATATGTTTCCTATTCTTTTTTGCAGCACTCTGGTGAGGACCCTATTTATCTTGCAGAATAGGTCAACTTCTCAGATGTGCATTGTAACACATATAATTTTAAAAGGGATTCTTTATTGCTTGTTATTACTATGAGTGTCTAGGAGAATAACAGATACAGTTCCATTAGAAACTGCATCTTGCCTTTCAGCCTTTACAAAGATTTATTCCAGGACTTCTGGAATGCTTTATGGAGGACAAATTTTTATGCAGATACATAGCTGCGTTTTATCTTTTTTTTTAGATAAAATATCTACAAGTTTTATCTTTTTATCTAAAACTAATTAATATAATCCATTATAAACTCTAAGCAATATGAGATTTAGCATAACTTCAAAACTGAAAAGGAATTTAATTTCTAAATTACATGTTTTTTTATAGGAAGGTAAGGGAATTAATTTCTTACTGCTCAAATTATAACTTCTGTGAGATGATATAATTGCCTTAATTCCTGTGATTTCAGAGGCATTACCATGTTTTTTTCATAATAGATACTAAACACTTCGCTAGAAGCGACACTTGGTCATTATTTAATTGACATTTCATGCTGCTAACTAGCTCAGGGAAGCTACATGATTTGTAACATCTAAGAGGAAGCTGCTTGTCAATATTTGTTTAACACGGATTAATTTACACCATAGAACAGAGATTGTGTCTGTGTACTGTAAAAAGTCACATCTTGTTTTTTTTTTCACCCTGTGAAATCTCACATTCAGAAGGCTGAACCCCAGCTATGGAAAGCCAAATAACACCGGAATTAGCTGTAATGTTCAAAGGTTTTTAAAAAAAGATGCAAGGAGAAAGAAGCTCTAAAAACCTATTTCAGAGATGTTGAAAAATGGATAAAACATATTTAAAATAGCTCTGGAATGAGGTGCATTTAAATATTCTTCAAGTTTATTCTTGGTCACTTACCAAATGTACAAACAGTTGACAACAGACCTCTCTTAGAAGAAACATAGATGTCTTTGACAAGGTATTGTAGAAAATCTCCACATGAAAAATTGCTTAGCTGAGTTGCACTTCCCCAGGAGGGGTGACTTCCCCTGGATCATCACCAAGCCAGCAACAGCCCCTATGGTACTGCTAAATGCATCCCTGTGACTGATTTTATACTGAAAATACTACCCTACATATTTAGGTCTCTTTTGCAATTTACCTAACCTTCACCTCTCTCAACTAAACACTAATAAGACAACTGAATTACGTGGTTGACATTGAGATGTGCCAAGATGGTGGGCAATTGCAGGAATTTCTGTAGAACGGAAGATAACAAAACAGCGAGCAGTCAGACACAGTTAATTATATCTGTGCTGACTAAGAAATACAGATGAAACAGAAATCCTGTAGGAATCCTGCCAAATGTATGTCAGGAATACTGACCTATGAATCTTAAACATTCTTTGTAGTTTAATTCTAGATAGCAACGAATCCCCACATGGCCACTTGCTCACTCTACCCCATGGTGGGATGAGAATTGAGAAAGTAAAAGAAAGGAAACTTGTGGATTGAGATAAAGACACTTTGATAGGAAAAGCTCAAGCCATGCACACAGGCAAAGCAAAACAAGGAATTAATTCACTGCTTTCTAATGGCAGGCAGGTGTTCAGCCATCTCCAGGAAAGCAGGGCTCCATCACACGTGACAGTGACTTGGGAAGACAAAGAGCATCAATTCAAACTTCCCCTGCCCTTTCCTTCTTCTCCCAGCTTTATATTCTGAGTGTGATGTTGTATGGTCTGGGATACCCCTTTAGTCAGTGGGATCAGCTGTCCTGGCTGTGTCCCCTCCCAGGTCCTTGTGCACCCCCAGCCTCTTTGCTGATGGGGTGGGGTCAGGGGCAGAAAAGGCCTTGACTCCATCCAAGCACTGCTCAGCAATAACAAAATCATCCCTGTGCTATCAACTCTGCTCCCAACACAAATCCAAAACACGGCTCCATACCAGCTACTGTGAAGAAAATAAACTCTACCTCAGGCAAAACCAGCACACCACTCTTGGGTTTAAAAGGTCACATTTTAATATCTTTGCTTTATGATTACCCCTAAATTATCTGAGGTTCATTCCTGAAAACTTTATGACTGTACTTAACCCTTAATAACACTGTATGTTGATATCAGTAGAATACCTACGTGAGATGTCTTGAAAATAATGACATCCTTTAAATCATCTTAACTTAATCAACAAGATCATTGTGAAATACTGGCAAGGGAGAAGATACCTTGACAGCAAGGCTAGAACATATCTGCCCTTCTCTCACCTCTCCTAAATCAATGGGAAGCCAGTCACATCTTTTACTACCTTGCCACCAGAAGAGTTTTATTTTTAATTTTAAAAAAAGTTAGAGAGGTTTCCTATCAGCTTTTGTTTTATATAGCCTCAAGGCAGACAGAGTTAGCTTTCTTCTTTTCATAGCTGGTACAGAGCTGTGTTTTGGATTTAGTGTGAGGATACTGTTGACAACTTACTCCTGTTTGGGCTGTTGCTATTGTATGGCTGCCTTGTAGTATTCAATTAGTACTAGTTCTTTTATATGTATATTATGGCACTCAACTGGCTATTATTATGATGGTTTGAAAATGAGAAGTGGATAAAGGAGGGAAAGAATTAGCTTACAGATGGTGGTGTCAGTTAACAGGTAAAAGCAGCAAGGGTACTCCTTCTGTTGTACTCCAGTCTCAGCACTCTGGAAACCGTGATGACTGCAAACAAACAGAACAGTAGAGATGTGATAAAGAGGATTTCAGGAGCGGCAGCACCTCGGCCGGTTTNCGGGGTCGGTGTCCGACCCGGCTGCAGCAGGGCAAAGGGTTAAGGCTCTGCTGGGGCTCCGTCCTCGCCTGCCCGGCCGCCAGCCTTCCTCCAATCCCCGCGACCCTGCCCAGGGCCGGGCCGCAGCCGGGAGGGGCTCCGGCCGCGCTCACCTTCCGCCCGCCCCGGCAGCCGCCGGCTGCTCCCTCCATCCATGGCCCGGCGCCTCCTGCCCCTGGGGCTGTTCCTGCAGGCGCTTTGCCTCGGCCTGGCTCAAGTAAGTTTGTTCTGACCTTGTCTCTGCTTTGTTGTTTTTTATTTTTTCTCCCTCGCAGGTAACCCAGACGGGAGTCGAGGTAAGTGCGAGGGAGCGGACGGAGCTCGGTGTGCCGGTGCAGAGGGACCGAAGGCTGCTCTGCCGTGCCTGGCGCCGACCCCCGCAGGGTGTTTGTCCCGTGTCCCCCCAGCAGCTGCGGGTGACACGGCGGAGGCGAGCTGACCGCAGGGCGGTGGTGCCGCCTGTGCGCCTACCTAGCGAGCACAGGCCAGGTGACACCGGCGGGGCTTGAGCTCCACACGCAACTACCGCTGGACGGAATATTTCTCGGAACTCTGGTGTGTGGAGGAAATGTGTCCAGAGCAGCAGCGCTGTGGGGATCAGAGGACCAGGCTCAGGACCCGGAGCAGCCTCCTGCTCACAGAGCCCCGTTGTGGGGCCGCGGGCAGAGCTCACTGCAAGGAGAACAGAGCCCCCCATTATAGGCACGCAGACCTGTAGCTGCCTTTCCCTGAGTTTCCACAGGCTGGCGGCGCCTGCTGCCTCCCCCCGGGAGCCCGGCGCTTTGAGAAAGTGCCTCTGTGGATGTTAATGTAATCCCGAGGAACCAGGAAACTGCCTGTCAGTGAAGCAGGGGTGTTTTAAATTTTCGTTGCTAGTATGAGCTCTTAGGAAAACTGTCTCCTTTGTGTTGGAAGAAAGAGTAATTAGTGTAGTGAATTTCGATGTTCGATCCGCAAAGGTCACTTTTATTCCTGCCACCCTGTCATTGCCATGGGGCATTCAGATCCTGCTGGGTGGGAAGTGGAGCCCACCTGGCCCTGGCAGCATTGTGAGCACAGGAGAGTGGCTGGGCCCAGGGAGGGGGGTTTAACACCATCCCCATTCCTTTGGTGAGGGCAGTGTTGCCAGTCCTCATAGTGACGGTCAAAATAGGATAGAGGGCCTGTGGTATACATTGGGCGAGGATGCAGGTCCTTGTCACAGCTGTGATCTCCTGACTAACCCATAGCTTCTAACTGTGCTGGTCCCCCCAGAACAGCTCCATGGCTTGCCAGGCTCTAATTGCTCCTTTTTTTCACTCCTTGTCAGAGAGGTCCCCCTGGTCCACCAGGCCCCCCAGGTCCACCAGGGCCACCAGGAGTTCCCGGTATTGATGGCATTGATGTAAGTGTTTCTCATGCCCTGCCTAGGAAATAGGAAATGCTCTGAGCTGTATCTGTGTTGTCTGTCAGCCTTTGTTACTCAGGACTTTGAATTTGGCCGCAGATACATGAAGGAATTGATGCGTCTCATGCTCTGTAGTGGACTGGAGTGAGTGGAGGAAGCAGATTTTCAGATTATCTTTGGTATAGAAAACTCAGTATTATTTATTTTGTGTAATCAGCATCATATGCTGTGATTATCTGCCATTAATTGGGTGTAAGGGTCTTATAAATCTAATTTCAATAGGGATTACATAGTGATGGCCACTCGTACTAAATTTTGATAAGGATTTGTGGCATTGTTCCTGATAGGAGCTACTACATGTGTTCCCTTGATTCCTGTCAGAAGTTTCTCTGATGATTTCTGTTAGTCTGTAATAGAAACGATGTGGATTTAATATTTATTTTTTACAATAAGAGTCAGTTCAGGATTATTTCTGGTAATCTGTAAATCCATGATTTTCATGAAAGACGATAAAAGGTTGTTGTAGTTCTGACTAATACCTTCCTTTTCATATCTTGGTAGGGGGAGAGAGGCCCAAAGGGGCCCCCTGGTCCACCGGTAAGTGATTGCAGCTGCTTTTCATATGCTTCTGCTAGAGAAGAAATTTTGAGCTTTGTTTCTGCTTCTCTCTGTGCAACATGCTTAACTGTCCATTTAAATCCTGAAGGGTCCAGATGGGGATGCAGGCAAACCAGGATCCCCTGGGTTGCCAGGAGAGCCGGGAGCTGATGTGAGTACACTTGATTTTCTAGAATTTCCGTGTTTGTTTGTTCGTTTGTTTTCTTCAAGAATAAATAAATAAATAAAGCACGAGGGTGTGAGGAAGGTCTGCAGATGCATCTTCCCATCCTTGGAAAATAATAGAGAAGACTGAAGTTTCGTCATCGAGTGTTGATGGCCTGTTAGGACATACCTCTTGAATAAATTTGTGGCTATAAAAATGCCTTCAAACATTTTTTGGAAACTTCATATTTCTTTCTCTTGAGAGCACTGTTAAAAAGCACTTCTTGTTATGAAGCAAGATTGTTGCATTAGTACTTAGATGTTATGCCAGGAGGTAGGCAAGCTTATATTTAATTTACAAAAGCTTTTAAAACTTTAAAAATTTAAAATATCATAAATAAAGATTATATACCATAAACCAGTGTGTTAGAGGGTATTGCAAATTATATAAATGAAAAGGCCTAGTATCTATTTAAGGTTGCAATGCTTTTAGAGGTTAATATTTAATTTGCTTTTGGGAAGAGATTTAGTGGGCATGGAGCTGGAAGAGTCTTTAATTAAACTGTTCAAATTTCATATTTGTAAGAGGAAATGGGCTTTGTGAGTGACATCTCATACCACTTCACATCTTCCTAAAAAAATATAGGACCACAACCCATTTGTACATGTCAAAACCTTATAAGCAGATCTTTAAAAGTCATTGCCTCTTACAGTTTTCACTTAAGGCATAGTTTTATTTTCCTTACCAAAATTAATGGGAACACAATCACATGAAACAGAACATACTAAACTCAGCTCAGCTTTTGGTACCTGTTCACACTTGTATATTCCCTCACATTAGTGGATGAGTGAAAATGTAATACTAGAGTACAGTCTTTTGAAATATTGAACCTTATTTTCACTTGAAGAAAAAAGGGAGACCTTACTGTACTTCCACTGTCTATTCAACCTTTAATTGGTGTTTTAGATTTATAATACCTTCTGTGTTTAATTGATGAGGCAGTTCTGACTTTTTAAATCTCATTTTATTTCAAAAATTATTTCAGTGTCAGGTTTAATAGACTGTAAAAAGGTACTGTACAGTAATTGCTTGTAATGATCATGTAAGCTTTCAAAATCAAATTGTCGGAACAATTGTGTGAACACTGAATTGCTGGCAGTGTAACAAAAAAATAAAATTAACTGATAAATGTACAAGAAAAGCTCTTCTGGATATCTGGAAATTTCTAAGCCATATAATCTGACTATGGAATTGGAAACAAAAGGAAAAATAAGAATTCCAAATGAATTCCTGGTTAGAATATCATGGTTAGGTTTTCATTTTAGCCAGATAGACAAGTTAAAAGGGTTACTTGAAATCCAGCCTAGCAACTTTCTGGGGCTTGGTTTTGTTTTGTGTTGTTGTTGTCAATGAAACTTTTATCTGAAATGGACAACACTGACAGTTTTTGTTTTTAACCTTAGCCGTGAAATAAATTCATCAATCTCCCATTAAGAGGGAATAAGATCATATGAGATCACATGCTTTTATTTAATTGTCATTTAACTGGGTAATTCTTAGAGATACATATCACAGGGATGTTTGTCACTAGAAGCTAGCACTTTAAACTTGTGCACTTCTATCTGTACATGTAAATAAACATTTGGATTGCAAGGCTCCTGAAGTTACTAATTTCATTTAATGGCCTCATTTTTCTATGTTGCATAATGTTTTTTGTTGTGATTAAGAAAAACACATAACCCTTGCATTAACATTGTATAACTTCCTTCCAAAGGGATTCACAGGACCTGATGGCTCACGTGGAGCCCCAGGACCAAAAGGACAGAAGGTAGGGACAAAATTATGCATGAAATGATGGATTTTTTTTAAAGCAGCATATTTGTTTGTCTCTATGTGGCTAATAAGATGCTTCAGCCTTTCTTACAATCCTAACCTACCTATAGAATACACATGTAGTGGGCACTTTTCACACAGCATGAAGAAGGTTCCATTCCCACAGCCAGCAGTAAGGAATGGTGGCTTCCATTGCATTGTTGACGTTAAGGTTGAGCATCTTCAGTAAAGCTGAGGCCCTTTCCATCTTGTATTACAGTTGTGCCATTGTAATATGCAGTGGGAACCAGAACAGTGAAACCTGACTTCATCATCAATTAAACAAATGAAATATAAATCAGAAGTCAGAGTAAGAAGCATGCTTGAGTTTTTGGGAGGTGGGAGAATAAAAGGCCAGAGGCTGTATCTTTTTAATACTGAGAAAGTCTTTCCTTTCTATCAAGTCTTACTGAAACCAGCATAGCATTAATGAAGTGAATAATACTTGCAGACTATGTCCACTAAATGATACCCTCCAAAAGGTGAGAGAACATCTTCCTGTATATTGTTTACAAAACTTGATGTTAATGCCTCTTAAAAACTAATTTTTGATTTTTTAAAGGGGGAGCCAGGACTGCCAGGTGCTCGTGGACTTCCAGTAAGTAATGCATTTAGCATACAAAGAGGATTTTTACATCTTAAGTATTGTTATGAAGGCTTCTTACCACTAAATGTAGTGAAAAAAAGCCCAAAACTATTTCTGAGGTTTCAAAGAACTCATAATTTACAAAAGAAGTACTTTAGGGAACCTTTTTGTCTTTATATCTAAGTGTGCAAGTATTACTGAAAGGTTATGTTTGGTTTGTATGCTGTAGAAAATAAAGGAGCATGTGTGATATAGTTTTGGACTATACTATTTTCCATCTCTTTGTGAAAATGCTGTGGAGATGAGAGAGCCCCTGTTTCATTTGCATATGGGAGTCTACAGTTATTCCTGTTTTCAACTTCTTACCATGTGTTTAAATGGCATCACTGAAGTGTAAATTCTGTGAAACTCCTTGTGCTGTTTTGCAGTTCTGTATGAAAACAGGCCAAAATATAGGAAAGGAAATGCAAAGAGTACTGTTCCAGTTAGCATGCAGATGGATCTAACATCCATTTTTAGGGGCTGAAAATAATTGTAAATTTTAGGAGTTTTGCTGGCAGAAGAAGTGGTTGGCATGTAGGAATTTAGCTTAGGAAAAAACCTCAAGGAAGGTGAGTAATGGAACAAGATGACTAGAATAAATTACAACAAGACTGTATATAATTAAAATTTAATTAAAAATTAGATTCAACTTGGAGAAATTATTTAAATTGGATAGAAGAGGTATGGTATTCCAGTATAACACTCCTTGTGTATTATTTGTATTTTTGACCTTTTCCTTTTAACTCTCATTAAATTTATAGTTAACGATTATTTTGATAGTTGGCCAGAGAGAAAATGATAAAGGTATTCTTGAAGGTGTCACATTATGGACATGTTCAAACTCAAGATCACTTTGTGGACACTTTAATTTTCATGGATGCTCATTCTTACCTGAAAATTTGGAAAATAGGTAATATAATGGTTGGCTGGTCTGCAGGCTCAATGTATGAGTTGAATTCAGTCACAGAAAATGGCAGAACTGAGGTAGGTCCTAGGTAGACTGAAACCCCTACATTTTTCTGTGAAAGGCTTGAGGTGGTTTTCTCTTTTTTGTTTAGGTGTTTTTTGTTTTTTTTTTTAATGTCAGCTAGATGGGGAAATAATCAATTTCTGGGTTGTATGCAATGCATATCATAACATCTAGCTGCAAAGAAGAGGTAGTTAAACTCTGTCAGGTGTGTTTGCTCAGATGATATGGGAAAAAATGATTGGAGGGATGGGCCACCTATGCTGTGAGGAAAGGCTGAGAAAATTGTGATTGTTCAGCCTAGAAAANCCCCTCCCAGGTCCTTGTGCACCCCCAGCCTCTTTGCTGATGGGGTGGGGTCAGGGGCAGAAAAGGCCTTGACTCCATCCAAGCACTGCTCAGCAATAACAAAATCATCCCTGTGCTATCAACTCTGCTCCCAACACAAATCCAAAACACGGCTCCATACCAGCTACTGTGAAGAAAATAAACTCTACCTCAGGCAAAACCAGCACACCACTCTTGGGTTTAAAAGGTCACATTTTAATATCTTTGCTTTATGATTACCCCTAAATTATCTGAGGTTCATTCCTGAAAACTTTATGACTGTACTTAACCCTTAATAACACTGTATGTTGATATCAGTAGAATACCTACGTGAGATGTCTTGAAAATAATGACATCCTTTAAATCATCTTAACTTAATCAACAAGATCATTGTGAAATACTGGCAAGGGAGAAGATACCTTGACAGCAAGGCTAGAACATATCTGCCCTTCTCTCACCTCTCCTAAATCAATGGGAAGCCAGTCACATCTTTTACTACCTTGCCACCAGAAGAGTTTTATTTTTAATTTTAAAAAAAGTTAGAGAGGTTTCCTATCAGCTTTTGTTTTATATAGCCTCAAGGCAGACAGAGTTAGCTTTCTTCTTTTCATAGCTGGTACAGAGCTGTGTTTTGGATTTAGTGTGAGGATACTGTTGACAACTTACTCCTGTTTGGGCTGTTGCTATTGTATGGCTGCCTTGTAGTATTCAATTAGTACTAGTTCTTTTATATGTATATTATGGCACTCAACTGGCTATTATTATGATGGTTTGAAAATGAGAAGTGGATAAAGGAGGGAAAGAATTAGCTTACAGATGGTGGTGTCAGTTAACAGGTAAAAGCAGCAAGGGTACTCCTTCTGTTGTACTCCAGTCTCAGCACTCTGGAAACCGTGATGACTGCAAACAAACAGAACAGTAGAGATGTGATAAAGAGGATTTCAGGAGCGGCAGCACCTCGGCNATGGCTTCAAACTGAAAGGGAGTAGGTTTAGATTAGATATTAGGAAGGAATTCTTTGCTGTGGGGGTGGTGGGGCACTTGAACAGGTTGCCCAGAGAAGATTTGGATGCCACATCCTTGGAAGTGTCTAAGGCCAAGTTGTATGGNTAAGGGTGGGGGAATGCAGGGCAAAGCACTGCTCCACCTGTAGCTATTGACATTAAATACCTAGCGTTTAATCCTCTGCCTAGTGCGCCAGTATTCCACTTACACGCTCGGCCAACGTAACCCTTGACCCGAATTAACATGATCTTTTCTCCTTTGCCAGTTCGAGATCCAGTGGATGGTGATCCACTGCGACCCCCTGCGACCCCAGCGCGAAGGCTGCGGCGAGCTGCCGGNCTGAGCACCCTGGTCTAATGGAAGGTGTCCCTACTCATGGCAATTTGAACTAGATGATCTTTAATCTCCCTTCTAAACCAAGCCGTTCCGTGATTCTATGATAGGAAAAAAATGGGGAAATAAAATTGTATTACTGAAATACTTGGTTAAAGTACTGCGGCATTTTAGCCCGTCAGCCAAAAGAACAACTGACTTGGGAAAAATGTACATGATTTTAGCTCACCTTTTACAGAATAGTGCAAGAATGATTAACTTAAGACCCTCCAGAATAAGTGGCTGCATAAAACAGGTATAAAGAGGGTTAATCTCAATTCTGAGGTAGAGACGTTAATTTGGGAAAGCAGGAAACTGGACCAACTTGTCAGGGTAGAATCCTGATTCTTTTCAGAGCAGCTGGACTTTTGTCACCATATTTTGAGGCTGTAAAAGCAATAAATCTGATAAGATTTTGGACCATTGTTCAAAGCTGAGTGATTTTGTTTGCCCTGAGACTTTCAATCCTAAAGTGATAACGCTTCAGTGAACCTCAGTAGGGATTGCCTTTGGAGTTGTTCTACCTCTGCTTAATAAGCAACTGAAGCTTGTATTTTCAGGTGAAACCACAGGAATATTTATAATAAGGAAAGGAGAATTCCAATTTGTTTAAAAGAAGAGAAAAGATGGATATACTTAGTCAACTCATGTCATTACCCTCGTACTTATTAAGATTTGTCCTTAAATCTCACATGTTAGGAAGAAGCCTAGTGATTGATTTTGTAGCTCCATGGTTGTTAACCCATACATGCTGAGTCCATATACAGAGATTAATGCTCACAATAAATCTCCTGGGAAAGCCTGTATAAATGCAGTTTTCCCTCTGATGAATGGCTGTATGCTACTGAAGAAGTTGTGCAGCTACTGGCAGATTCTCAAAATGGCCAGCACAGGTCATCTGACCTTTAGTGAGATTATACCTACTAACAAAATCCACAAAAACAAAAAATCAAACCAACAGCAACAAACCCCACAACCCTACTACCTAAACAAAAAAAAAGACACCCTGTAGAACCCCAACAGAACCCACCTACTGAAAAAACAAAACAAACAAAAAACCCAAGTAGAAATGGTAGTGCTGGAATGCAATGGTTCTAATTTTCATATTCAGAGACTTTTGGAGAAGCACTTACTACAAATGTGAAGTAATGGGGCTGTTTAACCTTTGCACTTTTTTGGTTTGGTCCATGAAATCTCATTTACCAGAAACATAGTGAGTACAACTATGAATCTGCATACTGCCTACATGATTAATTGAGTGCTTAGGTGTAATTATGCACTGCTTTGAATGCTGTCAGTGGCTTTTTGCAAGTGGAGTAGTCCCTGGATAGTTATCCAAAGACTTCATTTTTCACAAAACCTCTTGCTTAAGTTGTTAAACTGCTCAGTGAAAACAGAAAATCAGAAGCCTTGGGTACAACACTAATTAGTTTTAAATTATTATCACTGTTTTTCATGTTCCTCTAGTGATATTTATCAGCCAAGTTAGGACTTCTGGGTATCTTCAAGAATGAATATTAAGGACATAAAGTTTTATATACAGCATTTGCTTCTCTGCTTCTGTCACCTTTTCTTCCTCAGAACGTACCCTGGCAATCTTCAGTTATCATCCCCTTTTTTTACATTTTTTCCTGCTTCATCATTTTGTTTTAATTTATTATCTTTGTCTTATCTCTTTGGCAGATAATCTTTTAGATGACAAGGTTCCAAAGTTCTTAGAATTCCTGTGATTAATTCAAGTAATTTTTTATTCAAGTAATTTAAATATGCTGATGTCTCTGGCCTGTCCTGGTAGATGGACCTGGGGCTGCTACATTAAGTGCATGTATTGCACTCTTCAGTCCATTCTCTCTTTTAGTTCCCTCTAACTTTTCTATGAGCTGATATTTGATGTGGCATATGGGGAGGACTGTGTGTATTTAATGACAGAGAATTTGAAAATATTTTAAGGTCTGCTAAAACACAGTGTCCAGCGCAGGGTACAATTGCAAACACTGGGCTCTTTGAGGTGGATGGCAGGGGTACTTACCAGATTACAGGGTAGGTGCCTCTGAGGCAGGGGATTGCAGACTCTGGGCTGCTGGCCAGGCCTGTGCACTCCATGTGCTCCAGGGGTCAGATGAGCACCTCCACAGCACACAGCAAGCACCTGGGCATGCCAGGCTGCAGTCCCAGGCTGTGTGGAGAGGCTTTCCCTTTAGGAAAAAGACAGGAAGGAACATGGGCAGCTGGCTGGGACAGGAGCTGCTGAACTGCTCTGTTTGTGTCCTTACTGATGATTGCCCTGGAGCTGCTCTCAGCTTTGCAACTTGGTCTGCTTGTAGGGAGTTCATGGCCAGAAGGGTGGAGTAGCTGTGTGAGCTCAATGTGTCTCCCCATTGATTGCTGGGGGAGAGTCCCTGCTCTTTGCAGTCTTAATTAGGAAGGTGAGGAGATGCAGTGGAGTGGTCAGAGGAGGGCACAGCCTTCTGGGCCACTGTATGGACTGGTCACAGTAGGTGTAGCTGCTTCTTTTGGTATCATTGACCTTCCCTGCCTCTGTTAGGGGATGTGTTAGCAAGGGGTACTCTAACAAGACCTGCAAGCAGGCGGTTTCCTTCTTTAGGCGGGGGATATTATGATATTGAATATGTGATGCAGTGAAAGTTTGATTTCTACAGTCAAATATAGATACTTACAATATGATGAATTGTAGCAAGGAAGTGTGAAGCAATAGCAAGCTTACTTTCTGCTGTGTTTTAAAAGGTTAAAATGGAATGATTCTGATGAATGCTTGAAATTTTCCCTGTGTTATACTGACTTTTCTAAACAGGCTTACAAATACAACCTGGGATTGATATTCTGTGACTTTTTTAATCACATTCAGCCCAGGTGCCTTATTACATCACATCTCCTGAATATCTAAGTATATTTGGGATTTTGCATTTTAATGTTTAATGTATATCACCAACACTGTTCTCCATAAAATTTTCTATTTGCTTTAGTAATGCATGATTGAGGGATCTGTTTTCTTAGAGGGAGTATATAATCCAAATAGGCAGAAACACATTTGTATCTTGGGCACTTCTCATTAAAATGATTCAGAACAACACTGATGGAAAATATAAGCAGGAGAAGTTTGGTGTTCTTTTTCATTACCAAAACCCATAAGTTTAATGGATTTAGGCTTCAGGGAAGTACTGTGGGGGAAAAAAGTTCACTTTTATTACAAATTCAAATGTACATTTAGAAAGAAATTATTATAGCATAGATATGTTTATCATGGTACTGGATAATTAGCTAAACACAAAGCCTTTAATGTCTTCATTCCCTTGTGGGAGTATATATGTTTATAAATATGTGTAATGATACTGCAAGGCGAGTTAATCAGTAATTTAATATTCTCTACTGATACTGATTACCTAATAATAAAACTGATTTTTAACAGTAGTTAAACAAGTTTTCAAAATGATTTTGCAGAATCAAATGAGGGCTTTTTTACACCTTTTTTTAAATCTGAAATACTCTATTCTTGGAAAACAGCTTTACTAGGTTTGCAAACTCCCCATATTTCTAATCCCTTTTTTTCATATTTCACAGGGCAAAGGGCTTCTTGGGCCACCTGTAAGTATCAATTTTACAATTCATAAATATACTGTTCAATGAATCTGTTTGAATATTTAATAAAGCTATTTTACTGTCATTAATAGTAATTCAGTGAAAAAAGAGATGGTTTTAATCCTGATGTTCTATGTCTCTTATGTATGTTTTCTTCAGTTACCCCTGAGGTTGTGTAGGTCTGTGGTATATGGGGCAAGAATATTGGTGTCTGAAGGCATGGTTTGTTGTTTGTGAGAATTACATGTTCTCAGTCCTTGGATGTTTGTTACATAGGTATTATATGGTATAAAAATACTATTTACCTTGGTTGTTGCAGGGTCCAGCTGGTGCAGCAGGACTTCCCGGGGAAGTAGGTCGTGCTGGTCCACCTGTAAGTACTACTGTGTTTGCTGAAAATGCAGGTTTATTCAATTGCTAGAAGGTACTTAAAGAAAAAATGGGCCATCTAAATACTATTTGGGCTATCACAGCATTTTCAAACAGCATTTTTCTTTTGCCATGCTCACTGGTAGAAGAGGGATTATGTTTGAAGCTCATCAGAAATAAGGACAATGAGTAGCACAAAGTCAGGGCCACCTGTCAGATTAGAATTAAATGTTTCAGAGTGTCCAATACTTTACTTCTCTTATTCAAGGAAAGGTGAAATCAAAAAGCAGATCTGACAGGAATACAGGAAATGTAAACCTTAACTACTTGAATTACTGATTTTCATTTGCATATCAGTGAACATGGCAATTCAGTGTTTCTTCTCTGTCTCGCTTTAAGTGTGGCTCCATCTATTGACCTTACTGCTGAACTGTGCACTCAGGTTCACCACGCTCCTGTTTTGATGCCACACTTTACTGAAATGGAGGCTGAAACCAATTTTCTACTGGAAATCTGAAATAGCATTAAAATTTTGTTTAATAAAACCCACTTTAAAATGCAAGTCTAGTCTGTCTGCAAGTCTAGTCTGTCTTTCTGTAGCTACTTAATTTCTCACTGTTGTTGTGCGCTGATTTTGTGACTGCTGCTTGTTATTATTACTATCAATCAACTAAATTATTTTACCCTTTTTAAGGGAGATCCAGGAAAAAGAGGGCCACCAGGGCTACCAGGACCTCCAGGTCCTCCAGTAAGTGAATATGTTTAATATGTGTTTACATCTGAATTTTGTGTTGTTGCTGCTCGAACAGAACTTCTCCCCAAGTTCTACAGCTGAATACCAACTTTAGGATATCAGAAAGATTTTGATCTTCCAGTTAGGAAGCAAGTTTCCACTCTTTGTTGTTATGAAAAGGCAGTTTGAAATGCGAATGTTTTAACTTCTGTCATGATGCCTTCCCATTTCTGTAAACTGCAAATACACGGGTTTTAAATTCCCCTGTGAATCATAATACTGTAAATGTAGTCTTTGTTGTGCCTCACTGGTATTACCTCAGCAGAGGCAGGCTTTTCTCTGTTAGGAGAAGAAAAAAATATTTGGCTCGTGAGACAGAAATATATGCTTCCAGGTGGGTTGAGTCCTAATGTCTTTCTTGCAATCAGATCTGCTACTTGCAAGGAATAAAAGAAAGCTTTACAGCAGTGCTTTGCCTCTCCAGGGGAACAGCTATCTTTTTTTAACCTCTTGGGAGGAGGGATGTGTGTTATCCCTTTATCTTGTGGCAGTTTACTTGCCCAGAGAAATAAAACGGAGAGTTTGGCAGACACATCTCAGTCTGGAGGCTGGGAAATGCAAACGACTGGGAAAGGTGTTGTGCTGTTGTCTTTTTAAAAGCTGTTCCTCTGCTGGGAACCTCCTTCCCCCACCCTTTAGGGACAGTCCCCAAATACATATGCTCTATTTATGCCATGTTTCTTGTTTTCATGAAAGCTGCCAGAGAATTGGTGGCGGCATTTTAAAAAACATGAATGGTAAATTGGAGAAGAGTCGTTTGGAAACAAGTGGAAATGAGTTTGCAGCAGTGGCACATAGTGCTTCTATTCCTTAAAGTTTCCTCTCTTTTAGGTTTCTGGAGTGCCACAGTTCCACTCCAGTTGATAACATTATGGACCCAAATACTCTTGGCTTTTTAAAAATCCTTGTGCATGGAAGACCATTCTTTCAGCAGCTCGTTCCTTAAACTCTCCTGTGCTTTTCTCTGAAACAGTGTGCTCCCTCCCACAGAGCTTCAGAGAATCCAGCTGCTGCTGTGAAATAATCTTTCTCCCTGTTGTGCCTCATAAACCTCCTGTTAGCTTCCATCAAGTATTTGATTTAATATGAGAAAAGGCCTTCCCCCTGCTGAGTCCATCTCAGTGTACACTGGTGTCTAGTTTATTGCAACTGTCATCTACCAATACTTTTGGGAAAATTGTTTTCCCTGTAAAAATAATTTTCTCTGTAAAGACCTGAATCTTTTGATGAATGGCACTAAGTTATTCTTGTTATGGAAATTGCCTTGCTTTCTGTAGGAAACTAATGGGGTTTGGATGTACTTGTTCTATATTTAACAGAAAGTATATTTGAGGCAGTTTGAAAAGCAAGAGAATTATTTTGGGGTTTTTTGAAAAGTTATTCTAAGATTGAGGATGGGACCTGCAGTCCTATAATAAAATCCTACAGTTAAGGTGCTTTTCATGTGAGACATCCTTTGGTTGATTGTATTTCTGATTCCAGGTTTAGATAGTAGTTTTGTCTAATCACTGTATTGCCTAATGAGTCGTGTCTGGTTATTTCTATATTACTGACTTTGATTAATTTAATTTAATTCAGGGAACGATTGGCCTGCAAGATGGCGACCTGTTGGTAAGATTATTGTCTGTGTTTTCATTTCTTTTTAAGTAATCTCAGACAATTCAGCCTATGTGATAATAACTATGTGAATGCTTTTCCAGTGTCCCAGTGCTTGTCCACCTGGCCGTCCAGGACATGCTGGCTTAATGGGTATGAAGGTAAGAGAACTTGTTGTTCCAGCATTCCTTCCAGACGTGCTGTCTCAAGGAACTAGGGAGGGTAATTACTGACTTGAAAAAGGACATTTCCCTGTTAATTTCAAAAAAGATTGCATCACTGTGGTTGCTTATAGTTATTCAACTCTTGACTGCCAAAATAACCTCTTGTTATTGAAATCTCTTGCTACTCTAACCTTCACTGTAAAATTTATGTGTGGTCCTAAGAGGATTAGAGTATGTAAAGGGTTGCTTCGTTCACTTCCTGGATAATTTGTGGTCTGACTCGAGAAACTCTAAATATTTCCCCAGATCCTTAACCTTTTTGATTTCTTTTTTTCTTCCTGGGAAAACTGTAACATACTGAATTAAAATTAACATGTTTTAAGTCTCATTTTAGCTAAGATTTTTTAAAAGTATATTCTTTGCTGGTTTCCAGAAATACTGTTGGCCTCAGGAAATTTTTATGGGATAACATAAGAAATACTAACCTGCCTAGAAATACAGCCTTGTTAGATCTGGAAGCAGATATTTTGAGCATGGTACTTAATATGTAGGGTTTCCTAGGCAGGTGAGGAAGGAGTAGTGACTGGGATTTGAGAGGGAACAGCAAGACAGCTCTCAGCAGTCTATGTCTGTTTTGGAAAACTGTATTTTAATTTTGAATAGTCTCTATTTATTAATTTATTTCTGGTTTTTGTGTTTATTTTAGGGGCAGAAAGGTTCAAAAGGAGAGTCTGGTGAGCCAGGAAAACAAGGTTACAAGGTAAAATAAAAAAAAGCGGAAAAAACTGCTTTTGTATTTAGCAAACTAATAGTAGCTTAGCCTCACCTTCAAAAACAGTATTATATTCTAAGTATTAATTGTTTTAAAGAATGCATGAAGTGATACTACATATCATGGTGCTCCAGAGTAACCAAAGGCACTTCTCTATTCTTTATTCACCTGTACTATGTATTTATTACAATGCACAAATCATACTGCACTTGCCTTTGATTTTGATTATTCAATTTAATTGTTATAGAACTTATGGGGATAATTGAAGCTAAGTTTATTAATTGAAAAACTTTAAAACATTTAAATGCAGGATAATTCCCTT
>VYZP01005016.1:0-21578 GCA_013400635.1 Hypocryptadius cinnamomeus | reverse complement strand
AAAGCCAATCACAAAATACGCATTTTTCACACTACAGCCCCAGCACAAATTACAGGCACCGGCTGTCTGCGCAGCTGGGTGCAGAAAGTCGAGACCCAGAGCCCATTCGGCTTCCACCCTCATTTCCTCAGCTGCAGAGGTGGATGGCGGCAGCCCCGGGCTGGGTGCCCGGAGGAGCAGCGGCCGGGGCAGAGGCGGCTCCCGGTGCCGCTAGAGGTCCCCGTGACAGCGAGGGAGCGGCCCCGCGGGGCGGCCCGGCCGCGCATCCATCCCGCTCCAGCGGGGCTCCACCGCTGTGCGCCGCCAGCACCCGTGTCCTGCCTTTGAGAACGCCCCGGGAAAGGTCTGTGGAAGGGGATGGAGTTACAACAGCCGATTAACGTAAAGGAGGGAGGGAGAAATCAGACGGAAAATGCTTTTTTTTTTTTAAATTTATTTTTTAATTTTAATTTCTGAAACTCCAGACGGCTTTTTAAGCACGCAGCGTCCTATGCAAAACCTTCCCTATCACGGCGCTTGGAAGCTGATTTTTTCCAAAAGCTTCAGTGGCCAAGTGTCTCCCACACTGGCACCTCCATCAAACACGTCTTCACACTTCCTCACCCCCACCCAACAGCGAGGACGTGGGCAAGAAATGGGGTCTCCATTGCTGCACCAAAATCTTTGGTTTAAAATCTTTGCTTCTTAGTGTATATGAATTAAAGACATTTAAGAAAATGAGGTGTTAAACTTTCCCGAGGGAAATACCTATGATTCCCCTAGAGCTTCCCCCACGTCCTTCCTTGGATGTTTGCTCTCCTGCCTGAAGAGAGCTTCAGCCTCTTTGGGCACAGACAGCTCTCATTTACATGCCTCAAATGTCCCTGAGTGGGGTAACCATCATGGTTTTAGCCAGGTTTCGCTCTGAATCACCAACTTACCTCAAAGCAAAACTGAGAAAAAGTTCTCGGCTAACTCTCGTATTCTCAAACCTTGGACTGTTGCACGTCTTGACTTAGCGTGAAATTATTCAGAGCTGATGCTGGCAATCATTGCTCCTGTTAGAAACCAGACAAAACCCCCTCAATTTCAGTGGTTTCAGGATTTGTTTTTAGTGGCTACCCCCATATTTAGCTGGCGGAAATGCCGCCAGCAATCACCACTGACACGAAGCAAACTCACTCTCACTTTCCACACTCGCAGTCTCTGCCAAGCTGCTGCTCTGGTGACACTGCTTTGGGGAGGACTTGGACCTCCAGCCCTGCACTGGACTGGGAAATACCACACAATGAGGAGAACTGGGGATTTTTGGCCAGTGGAAGGTGATGGGTGTGCGGTGTCGGGAAGCAAAACCTGGTCAATATAGCGCAGCCACTATAAAGCATCTTTCCTCATGAAAGCCAGCATCCTGCAGGGCTGTGAGGATGATGCCCTCAGGAGCTCTTCCCATGAAATTTTCCATAGAAAAATGCATTTTCCTTATGCTGTAAGGGTTTGACAGAAATGTTTTGCCTCAATGTTACCATTGTATGCAGATACCATAATGCTGGTGGGCACCTCGGGTGGAGGCAAATCCTTTCCTTTGCAGCGTATAAAACAGCTCTGAGTGAATCACAATGGTTTGGCATGAAAAGAACCTTAAAGGTCATCTTATTCCCACCCCCCTGCCACGGGAAGGGACACCTTCTGCTACACCAGGTTGCTCAAAGCCCCATCCAACCTCACCTTGAACATTTCCAGGGATGGGACATCCACAGCTTCTCTGGGGACAGTTCTAGTGTCCCACCACCCCCACAGTGAAGAATTTCTTCCTGATATTTAACCCAAACCTGCTCACTCTCAGTTTAAAGCCATTGCTCCTTGTCCTATCACTACATATCCTTGTGAAAAGGTCATCAAGCTCCTATTTACCAGACACTTCCTCAGCCGTCTGGGCTTGCAGGAGGAGAGGGAGAAAGGTTCAGGGCTCTGCAGTGTGGAAGGCTTAGCTGGGAGGACGCTGCTGCAGGGTGCTTTTGGACCCTCATGGCTCTCTGTTCTTCTTCTCTGAACCCCAGGGGCCAGCAGCCATTTCCATGTTCCCAAAGCATATTCACAAGTTTTTGCAGGCACATCATGACAACTTTTGCTTGTACAGGCAGTCCCAAGGATTTGTGCAGCCTTCCAGCTTGCTAGCAGCTCCTTGGCACACGTCAGGGGAGGGAATATTACTTCCTAGTGAAAATAAAGGCACTGGTATAGGTGCTGCAGTTTAATTTATTTTCAGAGACAGTCCTCCTTACACAAGGCTGGGTGTGGGGGAGGAGGGAGGAAGAAACCAATGGGAGGAAGCAAAACACCCTGAAAGCAGTGAGGCCCTGGCTCCTGGAGGACACCTAAGGGTATTTGGCTTTTAAAGGTGTCATCTGTCACTAGAGCCCATGTGATGTGGGAGAGCCCCAGATGTCACACCCCGAGTCAGTGCTGGTGCATCTCCTGAGGTGTGGAGGAGGGCTCGTAGGTAGGGCACACAAAGCCAAGGCAGGTGAAGGTTCCCACCAGTCTCAGCTGGAGCAGGTGCCACCTCAAGCTCAGGACACTGCTTCCCTCGTTTTGTAAGGGAATCTCCTACAGAGGCTGTAGAGAATCAATAAGAAAACCTCAATAACAAGCCCTGTGGCTCACTGGACTGAAATTACCAAAAGCCAGGGCAGCTTTAGTGGGGGTTTTGCCCATTTAATAAAATGTGCTTTCCATCTCGCTCTGGAAGTACATGACCCCAGAGATTGAAAGCAGGCCAGGAGAAGCCCTAAGGAAAACCCCACTGTAGGTATGGGATAAACTCCAGTACAGGCAAGTTAGGTGCTGATTAGAGACCATAAACACCTGAACAGAAAACACAGAGCGAGCCAAGGTGCTGGAAAATCCATCCCTCGTAGGAACCATAGGAGAAGGTGAACTACAGCTGATAGAAGCCTCTGTTTGGCACCAGATGGCCATGGAAGGCCCCTTCATGTACCATTTATTGTAGAGGGGGATCTGGGGACTAATTCTTAAGTCAACATTTAGGCAGAGCAAGGATCTTGGTGCATTTCAGCCTTGTTATTCAGGCATTAAGTGAAAATCAGGAAGACATACATGTACCCAGAAAGCAGGTCAGTGCGGAAAAAGTTTTAAATGACAAGCTAGTTAAAGAAAAAAATGTACAGTAAGATGATTTTGGACATCCAAGTTAAAAATGGTTCCCACCAGTGATCTTTTTATATGTTACATACTAAACCCAAGAGATAAAAGCAATAGATCCATGTTATTTTCTAATTTGGTGATCAAATGGTCAGCCTTTACTAATTATCAACTGCATCTTGGGTTAGGCTGCTGTAAGACCTATTCCAGCCTTGCCTAACTTTTGATGAGAGTTTGCAAACAACATAGATTGACAGATTTCAATTAATTAGAGGCAGGTTCTAAATATCAAGGGATTGCTATCAACAAGAAAGTTAATCCTGGTTAATGCCCCAATCAATCACAAAAATAAAGAGTCATAAAAAATCAAAAGCTCCTCCCAACAACCACTCAAACACTTTATTCTTCTTGGAGCAATGTCAATGACTTCAATTTTAGGGCTTTTGAATCTACCTAGGAAAATTAAATTTGTGGCATTTTTAAAAATAGGGGAATTTTGAAATAATTGATATTTTTGTGGTTTACAACTTCCTCACAAGGGGAATCAGAGGGACAGGCATTGATCTCTTCCCACTGATGACCAGTGACAGAACTCAAGGGAATGGAACGAAGCTGAGTCAGGGCAGGTTTAGGTTGGGTTTTAGGGAGATTTTTCATCCAGAGAGTGGTTGAACACCAGAATGGGCCCTCTTGGGAAGTGGTCACAGCACCAGCCTGACAGAGTCCAACAGGCATTTGGACAATGCTCTCAGGCACATGTTGTGACTCTTGGGGTTGTCCTGTGCAGAGTTAGGAGTTGGACTCTATGATCCTTGTGGCTCCTGTCCAACTCAGAATATTCTATAATTCTATGAAAAGCACGACACAATTGTTTCTTGAATGAAGTCATTGTGTGTGGGTGAGATTCAGCATCTCTGGACTCACCCACTTACACTGAAATACTGCAAAGTATCTGTCTTCATGTGAAAAAAAAATCAGCTCTAATATTCAGATGCAGACAGTGGAGCTGAGGACAGACAAACCTTCTGTAACTTAAGTAGACAAAAAAATAGGAAAAAGTTACGAACTGGTAGCCTGGACAGTGAATTAAAAACTGCACAGGTCTGTTTGCTGTTATTTCTTCGATTTGGGACATAATCCTGCTCTAAGTCAATGGGAGTTTTGCTATCGAATTCAGAGGGACCAGAATTAAGCACTTCGTCTTCTCCAGACCTGACCACTTTATTTGGAAATATAACTTTTTAAAACACACACTTCTCTCTTAAAATGCTACAAAGTAAAGCAAGCAATTACATTAGGCTCTACCTGAAGCTCCAGAGAATTAATACCAAGGCTGCTTGACTCTTGCCAACTTTCACTATTACAATTTTACTAGCACCATATGCAGCACTACCGTACCTGCTTGTTTCACTTAGTAAAATCATTGGGGTTTGGATTTATTGTTGTTGGTTTGGTTTTTTTTCCAAAAGAACATGCAATATCCACAAACAAAAGCTCCAGGGAGTAGAAACAAGCTTGGAGGCCCATATGGTCCTAGTATCAAAGTAATCAGAGAGGGAACAGGTCTGTTTGCTCAGCAACCCCACCCTTTTTGCAAACATGTGAGAGGTGCCTCAGGAAAAGGTGCTCTTTTGGTGGTTTCTGTTGCTTGCTGTCATGCAAGAAACTGTGAAGTGAGATTTCCAGTGTTATTTCCAGCACCCCTGGAGCCTAAAAGGAAAGAAGGTGTGAGGTAGGGAGAGAACTGGCTGTGTCAGCTTTCAGACCATGGAGGGGTCGGGGACACTTTCCTAAGGACAGCCAGGAAAGGGCTTCTGCAGAGGAGAATTTTAACCAGAAAAAGCTAAGCCTGTGATTGTCATTTGACTAATTCCAATGCAGGAGAAGAACTGAATGCAAATTACACATACAAGGCTTCACATAAAGGCCAAAGTGCCTGCTAAAGCAGAGTAAGAGTCGATGAGGGATTTTTCATCACTGGGCTTGAAAATATAGTGACTTCTTGCTGAAAGATGAGTTTTGAAGACCCAAGATTCTGTCAGTGTGCTGCTTTGACATGCACAAATACACTGAGCTGTGACTACTGCAAGGAAGTCACGTTGATATCTGACTTCCACAACCACGTGGAAGTCAGATATCAATGACTTTCAGACACTGGCTAGCTCAGGCTAACGGGTTTGTTTGCAATCTTGGTTCTGAACCCCAGCATAGGCTAATGCACACTTGTAAGTGCTCGGCTGAGATCCGCCCTCAGGAGATGGCATCAGGGAGAGCTGCCCTCTCCTTCTGGCCAGGTGAGCTGGCTGATGGTTTGGGACACGCTTCTCTGTTGCTCTGGGAAAAAGAACCACAGAGTCATAGGAATGCTGGTTGCATGAGACTGCTGGAGCTCACCTAGTCTAATATTCTGTCAGAACAGGACTACCACAACCACCATACATTAAATTAGCCTTATCCTGCTAAGTCATAAAAAGCCTCCAAGCAAGGAGCCACTATCATCTCTCTGGAGCATCTGATGGAAAAGGCCAAGCTGAACATCCCCATCTGCCACGTGTGCCTGTTGCCCGTTGTTAAGTCCCCTGACATGACCAAGAAGGGTTTGGATTTGTCCCTTTTGTACCTGCTCTTCAAGGAGATCTGTTTTGGGTTTCCCTTCACTGGGAAAAACAAGCTCCTTCCACCTCACTCTCAGTGCATCTGCCCTCCAGATGCTGGACCATGGTGGCAGCCCTTAGCTGGATCTTTCCAGTTTTTTTCACATTCCCCTTGAGGCAGAAGTCCCAAAACTCCAGCTGTGCATGCACCAGTGCTGGGAAAAAGAACCGCATTGTGCCAGATGTTTGAGCCACAGCCTCGTGTTGTGGGCCAATGCATAGTGCAGACACCACTGTACCTCCATCCCTATTTCCACTGCTGGCTGTCAAAGGGGACTAAACAGTTGATATAAACTAGGAGAAACAGAGTGATTTTGGTTACAGCTACAGCTTTGGCTCAGTATCTGTGTATAACTTTCCATGCTTACTCAGCAAAACAGAGCAGAGCCCAACTCACGCCCTCTTGTTCCTCGAGTTCATCTTTCAGTCTAAGACTTACCAAAACATAGTTTTATATGCTAATTTCCTCATAGTAAACCCCTTACTGTATGTCATTCACCGATACCAAGCGGTGTACATGTAAGAGTAGGCCAATATTCTTTGTATATTACCAAGTTTATGAGTTAAAGAATTACAATGTGCTTGCTTTATTTAGGTGGTAAACTTTTTTAATGAGTCTGGAGTGCCCTTTACATAAAAGTAGTGACTCTAGCTTGGAATCTCTTTCCATGTTTATTAGAAATGTGTTTTACTTTACCGTGAAAAAAGCCAAGGAAACATGCAGCCCTAAAGTCTAATGAAGTAGTTACTCGTGCAGTCAAAGTTCATAAATTTTAAACACATTTAATTTATAAATTGAAAACATAGCTTGCACTGGCTTTTTCAAGATTATTGCTTGCCACAGGGGTTTTAGGATAGTTGCTGGTCCATGCATGCTACCTCTTTTCTTTCCAGGCCAAGACTGGATCTTCATTATTTGCTCACACTCATGTTTTTTTGGGTGTTTTTTAGTTTTTTTGGGGTGGTTTCTTTGTTGTTGTTTTTGTTTTGTTTTGTTTTTAAATAAAAATCTTTTCAAAAAGGTATCTCTTTGGAGTATTGAAAATCATAACCCATCCAGCAGTCTCAGCAGTCTCTTTGTTCTCAACTTAGATAGGATTTGCCTTTGAGCTGTCACTTTGAGAGCTCTTTCTCTTGGTGAGAAGCCCTTTGTCCCTCTGGAGACCTGTCTTCTCAGCTAATTTTGAAGAGCAGTCCCTGCAGTGGCAGTCTCAGCTGGATCCCAGTCTCACACCAATAAAACCTCAGTGCCAGCCTGGGTGAGGAGCCCAGCTCCCAGGAAAAGGGAATTTGGGGAATGGGGAAATGAAGATGCTAACTCCCCACTTTTGCCCTCCTCATTCCACAGGTTGCTCATTCATCCCTGGTGAGCGACTCTGGCTGCACAAGCTCCACCATGATTTGTCCTACTTGCAAAGCAGTCTCTGGTACAAAACGCTCCATAGGGATATCTGGCACACAGCAGCACTCCACCTGCTTCAGGAGGAGATGAGAGGAGGGTTTCAGTCTTATGCCAGCTGGAATTTCCACGAGACATCCTCACTGGGCACACTGCTTCATGTTGGTGCCTCTGTGAAGTGAGTCAGCAGATACCTGATGACTGCAGGATCACTTTTTGTTGACTCAGAGTCACAGAAGGTCAGTTCTGGAGCTTCAGGCCACTTTACATGGATATTATAGAAATTACACTGTGCCTATGATAAGAGAAAATATCAAACCCACAATAGCTAGAATAGCAGTGTTGGTACTTGACTTTTGAATCTTTAGATTTATATGGACAATTCCCCCAAGATTCTTTTAGCAATATGGCAATGCAGGTAAAGAAAACAGGGTAGCAGGGCTCACCCTCTCTGTTTCCATGTCCCCAAAATGATCAATTATACCCAAGCCACTTCAGAAAGATATTTGTATGTCACCTGGCCTCAACATCCCCATGCCACGACATCCCTTGCTTGCACACCGACCGAGTCCCTGTCCCCACACTACAAGGGCTGCTTCTGCATGGCGCATCCGGATCACTCCATCCTCACTCGAGCAGGCACCTCCAGGATCTTCTGCAAAAGGCAGCTGTGAGGTGATGCCTTCCCAGTGACTGATGCAAGCCCTGCTCTGGCTAACCTTTTCTCCCATCTCTTTCCACCCTAAGCCCCGCAGTCCCCGCGTCGCTGCCTGGCTGTTGGCACACACCAGGCCCAGCCAGCGCCGGGAGCAGGGCCAGTAATTGGAAAGGGGAATTGCAAAGCTCCAAAGCTTATCAACTGGCAGTGAGGGAGTGTTCAGCAGCCACTTCAGGGGCCAGCCCGAGGCCCAGAGTGGGTTGGCAGCCTTTTGTTTGGTAGCACGGGGTGGACACGCACGGCTGCTGTGCTCGGAATGGGTACCACCGAGGTTAAAGCAGGGTGGTGGCTCGCTGGCTGGTGAAGCCTTCTCCTTCTGCTGGGGCTGCCGAGGCTGTGCAGGAGAGCAGTGCTGGAGCAGGGAACAGCCATGGCACAGCGCTCAAGGAGCTCACGCTCACCGAGTGAGCATGATAGCCTCAGGCGCAGATTCTTGGCCTCAGGAGTGCCACCAAGCACCATCACGATGCACAGCAGTAGCAGCTATTTCCTCATATATCTTTTACTCATTAACCAAAGCTTCTAAATATAGCCCTGTCTAGCAGTAGCAAGAGATGGGGGGTGCCCTCTGTGGCTGGGTCTTTGCTGTCTGCCTACCTGCAGCACCAGCACCTGATCTTCACTTTGTCTGGTGCCCTCTGCTCTCAGCCCTGGGACACAGGGATAATTTACATCACAGGTTTCCCGCTACACACAGGAAAAGCATGCAGTCCCACGAATGGAGCCAGCTTCTCCTGTGCTCCTGCCAGCCCCCAGTGCCCCGTGCCATCCTCCCCTTCAGTCCTAAATCAACTCCTGAATCAACTGACCAAAAAATACCACTGCTTTCTGGGAGAAACCAGGCTCCTGGTGGAGCCAACATGGGTAAAACACATGAGTTCAAAGCCTGACTCCTTTTGCAGTTGTTCTCACTCATTACCTAGCACAGGTCTATTGGGAGCTCTCTGTCCTTGGCAGGGAAGGATTGAATCTTATCAGGCAGGTAAAATGGAAACTATTGCCTTTGCTGGGAAACTTTCAGGACATATTGGGAATATCTGATATATTTGTATGATTAGGTTCCTGACTTCAGCCTTGGCTTGATGGCAGGTAGTAGAATCCCTGTACCTGCCAATTAGTGCTAGCCAATGCTTACCCCCTCACTCAGCAATTTATTCAAAAAGTGGGCAGCTGGGGAAGAGGGAAGACATCTCATGTTCCTGTGTGGATTTTGAGCTGTAGCTTCTGCAGGAGTTACATGTGTCCATTCCTTCTCACAGTTCTGTAAGAATTAAAAAAGACGGTCAAGGGAGAAAAACTAAATGATCGTTTGCACTTTGTCTGACAAAGAAAGAGGTTGTGGATGCTTAAAGGTTTGTTGCTGTAGTCTAGATAAAGGAATATGATTATGATTTCTTCCACGTTGAAATATGATGTCACTTGACAGCTTAATGTTAATTTTTTGTCCATTCCTAACAAAATGGCCTTTACAATGCAGTAAAAATTCTAGGTAGTCTCCAAAACTCCTCAGAGCAGCCTACCTTGAAACTTTATAATCGTTCTATGTGAATTCCTCAACTTCTTCTAGCTCAACATGATTTTCTTGGAGTAAATGAAAGACCACACTTCTCTATACCTTGAATTCCTTCTGTTATAATATTTGAGGTAGGATAGCATTTTGTATAGAGAAAAAAACCTTGTAATGGGCACAATACGCTCATCAGAAGTAACCTGTCTTTTAGTGAATGGCCTCTTATCCATCCTCTCTTACCCAAGGATCATTTTTCACAGTAGCTGGAAATCTAACTACCCATGTCTTCTCTCAGGAAAACAGTGTGAGAATAAAAATATGTCAGTGAGCAAATATTTGGTGGCAAAGCCAAAGAAATCATGTTCATTTGAGACAAAACTCTCTTTACTTACAGCTGAGTAGACAGAGATGAAGTTATAAGGAATCCGGGCTCCTTGCCAATTCATCCCCATCTGCTTGTCAGGAACAAATGCTTTGTTATTTGGCTCAGAGAGAGAGCAAAGAGCAGGAGAGAGGACAGTGGGCCATGGCCATGACCTCCCACAGGCACTCCTCCACCCACAGGAGCTGCTCTTGTGTGGGACCTTCAGCACTAATACTCCATGCTAGTGACAGAGAGAGTGCCAGGACTGGCTTGCCAGCAGAAGTGAGCACCATTCAGGGAAAAAAAACCCCATCTGGATAAAAAAGAAATGAATGAAGATGAATATGTGAGGCTTAAGAAAAACAAAGGTGGGTGTGGAAATCAAGAAAGTAAATAAGAGAGATTTTCAGTGTCCTTGTGAGATCAAGGTACATTGTGTCACTGATAGGAGGAAAGAGACTTCTGGGGGCTCTGAGCAACTGAAAGAGTTGGTAGTGCCTGGGGCTATGTTGCTATATCACCAGTATTCTCTAAAAATGTGAAAAATTAGAAGAGTGAGTGCAAGAACTATGTACCTCTACCACAGCAGCAATCTCAGCAATCCTATGAAGTTCAACAAGAAGACATGAAAAAGTTCTGCATGTGGGACAGAATAACCTCAAGCTGTGAAGTAACAGTTCTGCTGGAAAGGACCTGGGGGCTATGGTGGGTGACAGGAGGAGTGTGAGACTAGAATGTGATCTTATTGCAGATGGCTAACTGCAGATTGCATGTCAGAGTGCTGGGAGGAGGATGGCCAGCAGATTGAACTGGATATCTGTATGGCACTGGTAAGTCTGCAGATGGAGTACAACATCCAGTTTTGGGACTCTTGTCTCAAGGGGGATGTGAAATAAACTGGAAAGCTCCAGCAAAGGGGTGCCACTATGGTCCAGTGTCTGGAGTGCAGATGCAGCATGAGAGAGGGGGAGGGAGCTGGGCTTGTTTTTCCCAGTGAAGGGGAGCCCAAATGGTGATGGAACAGCAGCCTATGTCTGCCTGAAAAGAAGGTACAAAGATGATAGATCCTGATTCTTGGTGGTTTCAGAGAATGTAACAAGGGACAACAGGCACACATGGCAGCTGGGGAGGCTCAGGCTTGCTATTAGGAAAGGTTCTTTATCAGGTGCTCCAGGGAAGTGGTGGCAGTTCCTGCCTTGGAGAGTTTTCACAGCTTGGCTGGATAAAGGCACAGCTGACCTAGCAGTGGTGGTACTCCTGCTTTGAGTGGGGTGATCTTCAGGGTCTCATCCAACCAGCATTTCTATGATCTCATTTCTTGACATAAAGTTATCAGTGTAGGCACTGCCTACTTCACCAGCACGGATGGTATTTTAGGAAAAGTTGTAAACAATCAATGCAACACTAGGTAGAAAACTTGCTGGAATCCAAACATGTCACCCAACCTGAATCAATGAATGCACAGGCTGCATATTCAGCTGCATGTATTTTCCATTCAGCCAGATCACACAAATACAATTGTGTCCTTCAAGAAGATTTTCCCACTGCACCCAAGGTGTTGAGGCAACAGCAGACTCAGCTGTTGGTTTTCTGTAATTGCTTCCAGATTCACCATTTTTGGCAGGCTAAGTCAGCGCAGATTGTTCTTTCTTTTTTTCCTTGGCTTAAAAAACTCCTGAAGCACTCAACATGCTTCATACACAAATACGAGACCAAGAGGTCTTACAAACCATGTGAATCCATAGATTGCTGTGTCAAATGCATTATCAGCCTTCCAGACTACCACTCTGCACTTATTTATATGAAGGAGGAACAGTACAGAAGCTGATCCCTGCTGAAACAGTGTTGTCAAGCATCCAATGTACAATGTACTGGCCAGTGCACCCAGTTTCAGTGTCTGTGAACACAGCTGCAGCACCACGTAAAGTCACAATAGTAATTACTCTTTCCACATTAAAATTTTCCAGCATTTTAATCTAGGACTATAATTGTTCTGCATGTTGCAAAGTCATACTATTGAAACTGAAAAAGAAAGCTGACTTGACCATTGAAACTGAAAAAGAAAGCTGACTTGCAAAATTCTTGGTGTTGACAGATTTTGGGTTGTGTTACTTTCCATTTTCTCTGCAGCACTACTCTGTATTCCTGTTCATCCAAAGCCAAGAATGGCAAACAAACACCTCTTTCTGAGCAGTGCCACATAACCTTTTCAGACCTACCCACCAGGAGGAGTGTTTAGAGATGATTTTCATTACGGGTATACTTGATTTGTTAGCAAATTCACATGTCAGGTGTGATTGTTTTCATTACAGCCTCTGCTTCCTGCTCCTGCCTATTTGCACGGTGCCCCATATGTCGCATGGTAAGTAAACCTCCCAGGGAACATGCCGTAATTTCCAGAGAGAAAAGGTCACTGAGAGAGCCATCTTCATTTTACCAGGACTTCCCAAGCATTTCTGTTTCTTTCCTATGTAAATAACATGCATGGATTTTTTCACATCTGAACAACAATCTTCCCACCAACCATAAATTGAAGAGGCAGTTTTGCATTTATCTGTATTTTACATAATCTTATTATCTTTGCTGAGATATAGAAGACATAAATCAGCATGTAATTCAAAATTTCCAGCATTCTTCTGGTTTACAATGAATTAATAATACAGAATAACAGAGATAATAATTCCCCTACATGGTGTTTTACATAAAATTTTGGCATCCTAATCCCATTGAATGCTAATTTAATTAAGTTTTACACTAACCTCCATCCTATTATTGACTGGGATGTATTTACAAAAAAAAAAAAAAAAAAATTAAAGCATGTGATACTTTAAACATTATCTCAGCAGACAACATATACAAAAATCTATAGGGGGACCTGCCTCTCCTGATGCACTCTTTCCCCTGAAATATCTAAGCACTCCTAACACATCACTTCGAAAAGGGCAATGAGGGCACCTAAGAAAGAAGTTTATTTGCAAATGAGGCCATATAACCTCATTAAACCAGTTTGTATGTGGAAAAACCACCTCTTGCAGTCTGCCCAGTAGAAAAAATACACCTCTTGGTTGCTTCCAATCATTCAAATTCGGGTGCTTAGAGACCCCACCCTCTAAAATATAAAAGGGAATTAATTATGGGAGGAGTTGCAGTAGGTTTGCTTGTTTTTCTCCCTCACTTGGGAAAACAAAAATTCTTCATGCGAAGGATCTTAATATTTTTGTCTGCTTAGGGCAGGTTTGTATTGACTGATCCAGCAAATCCCGTTCTGTTTACAGTCACACACCATTGCTAGGAAGGCAAAGGCATTTGCATGAAACTACAACAGTAGATCTGTAATACTGTGCTAAGTTTTTAGTCTGGACATTATTCTGCTAGTCTTAGAGGAAACAAAGTTCCCCCATTTTGTGCCACCTTCTCTCTCCACACCTTTCTTCCTCTTCCGTCTTCCACATACTTGGCTGATCCCTTGCCTCCTTTTTGCCCCACTCTGCAGTAGTTTAATGAAGACCACATGCCCCCAGTTTACCCATCAGAGTGTTTTATGGGACAGCATCAGAAGCCTTCCTTGTCCTGCCTGCCTGCAAGCCACCTTTTACACTATCTTTTTGACTGTCAGGCCATCTTCCTAGGTGGTCACACTGGCCTCTCCCCATTCCTGCTGGGAGCCTCCTGCAGCAGAGCGGTTTTTCATCCCATCTTCAGTGCCTCTTTTAGGAGCTGAGAGTTCTCCAGGGCTCCCTTTCCCATTAAAATTCCTTTCCACAAGACTGCATTTACCAATTCTTTGAGTGTGTTGAAGTCTTCTGGTTTAAGTTCATTAGTCCACTGCTCCTGTTCCCTCCTCTCCTGAAACTCAAGAGCTCTGCTGATTTGTGATCTTTTCCACTCAAAACACCTTCCTCAGCAGCAGCAGCCTCTCATCAAGTTTTCCCACATTAACCAGCAGCAAACCACAAGCCATCAGGTAGAGCTGCACGCGCCTCATGTCACTGCAGCAAAAAGCTGCTCTTTATCCACAAAACTTCAGGGATGGGCTAGACATCGTAATTGCCTCCTGAACACATATCTAGGACAGAGTTTCCAGTGCTGTGGAACTCCTACAGGAGTTACAGGCATCACTTTCCCATGTTCCCTGCTGCACACAGGGATCTGGTTCAAGGTATAAGCTCACTGCAGTTAAAGAAGGATGCTTGTGGCTCTGCAATCAGACTCCTCATCTCCATGCAAGCAATGCCACTAGGAACCAGGAACCAGCTCCAGTGCTTTGGCTCTGTGCTGTCCCCCACTCCCAGTAAGCCCTAGGATGTAGCTGACTGGAAAGAGATGAGTCTGGGAACTTCAAAGTTGTGTTGGCATCCCTGCCCTTGAACCAATGCACTCCTTTCCCCAGTAACAGGCAGTCAGATGTTCAGATGCAGATACTGATTTTGCATTTCTCATCCTGGATGCTGAATTTTTCTCTGAAGCCAAGGAAAGTGGCATCAGGAAACCAGTAACGCTATAAGTTGCACACATTGTCTTAAGAAAGGGCAACAAAAAACCCTCAACAAAATCCACAAAAAACAAGGCATATAAATCTGAAATGCAGAATTCACAAAAACAAGAAAAAAGAATTTTTGCCTGGATTTCTCCCAGAAACAGCCACAAAAATTCTCTGTTGGGCTGATGATCAAGAAAATTATCTTTTAGTTCTGCCCACATCATCTTACGTGGTATTTTAAACATAATATTATTCACGGTAATTTTTCACTTCTAATTGCAATGTCCTTTCATTTCTTTTACTCCTAAGTGCCAAGCTTACAAGAGCTAAGCAAAACTCTTTTCAGTGTCAAATTCTCCCCAATTTAAAGGGCTAGTTGCACTGCATTACCATTACCATTTAACACACATCTTGCTTTTTGTGGTTCTCTGTCTTGCTTTTCTCCACTTATTACTTTTTCCCTTTCTCCGCTTTCTATTTCAGGCTGTCAAGGAGAAAGCAGAGTCTGACTCCCACAACGAAATGCTTCACCTGCAGAGCCTGCTGAGAGTGAAATTGATAAAGGACAGCACCAGCCCAGGCAATTTCACTCACAGCGGGCACTTGCAGGTGAAGCACTGCCATAAAATGGAGCAAGGTTACTCGCCTGCTGCCTCCCAGCACAAGCCACCAGTCGATAGCTGCTTGTTTCCTGACCTTTTCAGTCGTCTCCTGCCATGCACCACTTGCTCTGACCCCAGCGTGAGAGGCAGGAATCAGCCATGTAGCCCAGGCAGGGGATGAGCCCAGCTAAGTGCTCCAAATGTGGAAAACTTGGCTGGAGGCTGGCCCTGCCACGGGACTGCTGAGGCCACCTTCCCACCAGGGGGATCCTCGGGAGGACATCTGCAGTCCCACCCACATCTTCATGTAGCACAACAGTCCCACAGAGCTGTCACCACTGCAAGTGCCTGACAGGACAAAATCAACTCATAGAAGCTTCTGTAACATCTCTATAGGGTACCAGCCTGATGCCCTATGTCATTTAAGAAAACCTACACATCATTTTAGCTGCTGGTTCCCATGGATCTATTTCAACACAGGTTTGATCCCAGGGAGTATCACTCTCACTGTGTCTCCAGCATTGCTTTGCCCCAAGTCCCGCTTTCTTCACTATTTGAAAATCTTGTGTATCAAAGAACAATTCTAGTCAGCTCAGGATTTTTTTTTAAATTTTGATAGGAATGTTCCTCAGAGCCTGACAAATACCAGGGCTGATGTTTTTCCCAGGACAGATTAGTGTAAGGAGTAGTCATATGAGAATTGTGGTGATGCATAGTAGGGAAACTGAGCTCTGCCATCTATCCCTTGTTTCACTACTAGGAGTAGGGGATGAAACTCAGAATCTCCAAGTTTGGAAAAAACAAATAAACAAACAAACTTTTCATATGTCATTCATCATGTATTTAACAAGGTAATTACACTATTTCATACCCAAGACCAAAATATTTTTAAATCTAAAAAAGCTTAGGTCTTTCAGGAGAACAGTCATAGTTTCACTTAGATCACATGGATAAAGCAAGCTTAAAAGTTACAAGAGATCACCTTTCTCATACTTCAGGGCATAAAATTCCAGGAACAGAAGAGATTATTGAGAAACTCCCTTTCTAAACAGTGCTTCTTATGGAGTGCTATACAGTCCTTGTTAGAGACTTGAATACCAGGCAGTGCCAGACATGTGGCAAAGCAATTCCTGCAGCACTGGTGGGGGAAAATCATTGCTACAAATATTCTTTCTATAAATACCCATCATACCATTTACAAAATTCGAGGACTGAATTAAGGCCTAAGGAGCACAGTGCAAACTCAACGTACTTGAATACCCAGATCCTAATTTGGAACATAATTCTCAATTGAAATTAGTTGAAAAATAGGAGTCTCAGAAGGATTTAACTGCCTCAATGCCTTCATGTCTAGATTTCCAGTAGATACATCTCAAATCAGCTCTGCAGCCTTTACTGTGCTGTTCCAAAAGGCTTCTCACAATCCGAAGTGCAAAATTTACAACCAGGAGCTGGCCTTCAGTAAAGACCTTTATCAATGGCTGATTACAAGTGTGATTATTGTCATGCCAAAGGAGGATACAGGCCAAGGACAGAACACTTCAGAAATGTGACCACAGATTAACTGCTAATAGGCACATGGTCTCTGTGTGTTCCCATTTATGAGCTGGAAACAGATTATAATACTTTTTAAAAATTATTTTTTCCCGAAAGATCGAGTTTAACTCTTGCAGAAGACCCTGAGCAGTCTCTTCTTGGAGGAAAAAAAATCTACAGCAGATTCTTCTTTTCCCAGTTGATAGAAATCAGTGACCACTAAGAGTGATTTAAGCTTGAAAACTTAAATAAGCCTGTACATTTAAGCTGACAGTAAAACTATTACTTGACCATGCTCACTGCGGAACAGGTAACCAGCTCAACTGATTTCAGGGTCACAGAGCTATAAAAATAAAGCATTTCCCTTTGTTTTACCCACAAACATATTAAGGGTATAAGGATTTGTTTCTTTGCAGCCTCTGTAATTCGTACTGATGTTAACAGCATTATATTTTTACACACTAATTGGTGCAGCCTGAACCAGACCCGCTCCAAACATGGGAGATGCGAGCCAGGCAGGCAGCAATCTTCCCACACTTCCTTTTGTGCCGGTTTAAAACTCACCAGGGACCTCCCAGAAACCCTACCAACAGCAACAGCTGAAACAAGTCATAAAGGTAGCTGCTCCCAAGGTCCAGAGTGTGCAGGCTGCTCTGGCTGGTGCCACGTGTCCCCTCTCCCTCCCAGGGGAGTCTGGCTTGTGTTTGCTGCAAGGCATCACCACGTCCCTCTTGACACACTCATTTCTCCAAAGGCTCTGCCCCGTTGTTCAGGCAAAGCTGAGCTGAATTTAACTTTAAATATACTGTAATTGTCTCAGTATTTTCTTTTTAGATGTAATTCATTGGCTGTTTTTACCTGACAGAGCTCCTCTTTGCCTATTTTATCCAGTCAGTCCTTTCTCTTTCTAACTTAGAGAGTCAGGCATTGGACTGACTGCATGTTTCTAGTGCCCTGCACAACAGAGGGAAAAAGGACATAGGTCTCCACAGCACACCAAAAGCCTGAAAGGATTTATGTTAAATATTAATTTGAAGTTGGTCATAAAATCACAGGAAGTGCTGAATCTAATGCCTGAATAAAGATTAAAAAAAAANGCAAAATAAAAACCAAAAAAAAAAAAAAAAAAAAAAAAAAAAAAAAAAAAGTGCCACGAAACCAGACTTGCAAGTCATAAAAAACCAAACAAAATCAGCAATGGCGCAACCAGATGAGTTCCTACACACCTTGTGACTACTCAGAACACTGCCTTGTTTACTTAGGCAATGATGTGGCTTCTGTACGAAGGGACACGTTTTTCCTGAGAGACTGTGCCTCTACTTGGACCTGAAGGAGAAGCACACCTCGCATGGCACCAAGCCCTGATGACGTCTTCACCCTTACTGCTCATTTTATAGAAAAATGGCCAACCTGCCAGTGTAGGAGCTACTTAACAGCAGGGGATTCCCCCCAAATATGAACAACAAATATGACATTTGTCATTGTTAGTGCTGGTTGCCTCAGGAGAGAAAAAGAATGCACTTATTCACAAAACTGTATTTTAGCCGCTTCAGGTTCCAGGCTGCAAATAGATTGTTTATACCAAAAAAAAAAAAAAAAAAAAAAAAAAAAAAAAAAAAAAAAAAANAAAAAAAAAAAAAAAAAAAAAAAAAGTTGAAATGACAATTAGCAGCAAAATGGACATTAGTTGTATCCAGTTAGCACCCTAGAAGTTATGCAACAGAGTATTATTTTGTTCTTCTGGTACTAAAACTGGAACAGAACTGTAACCTGTAGTGGGAAAACCAGCTCTGTTCTTGCACCTGCCAGAGCAAGGATTGTCTGTTCCACAGCAAGTGGGACAGCCCCACAGCTTGGCTGCTAAAACGCACAGGGAAAGGAGAGAATATGCTAGGAGAAGGCATCAGGCACTGAGCTATAGGATTAGAGGGACTTTTGGGACTTTGTTTCTGAAATGAAGAGCTAAACTGTGGGAACTGTGAATCCTCAGATGAAGAAGGCAACCCTTGGAGCCCAGACATGAGCAGCAAAATGTGAGAACCACCACAAGAATAGCAAAAGTTATTTACAACACTTTCTGATAAAAAGAAGGGGTAACACTTTTCAAGGAGTGACACTTCCTCAGAAGTTTCCAACTGCTCTATATTCTTATCCCTGTGTTTTCTTATGACAATCATTTATTAGGAAAAAACATAGAATGTCCTTTTACATTGGCTTCTGTTGGTTCATTAGTGTCTGAAACAGTATTTTTTCCCGCATTTTATTTCACAGTCTTGCATAACCTTGACATTTCTGATGATAAAACCTGTGAAACTTGTTCTTCCAGTACTAAAACCACACCCCCTGAACTGTAATCTATGGCTATAAGACTCGTAGCAGGGAAATTCAAGAAGAGAAATTATCAAGCAAGTTCCCACTGAATTTCTCATTAAATTAGAGAGGATGGGTTTTGCCCAGCTTCAAACTGGATCTCAAGGACCATGGCCATTCCTGGGATTGTAACCCATGGTTATAATTGCTCCAAAATAACACAGCCTACAAACAGTTTTTCCACATCACCTTTGCAGAGCAGTGAGGAGGGAGCATCAGAGCATATGGCTCCACATCCACAGAAATGCTGTCTGGGCTGACTGGCAGAGCACTCCTTAAAATAGCTCTGAGTCAGCAGGTTTTGCAGTCACGAAGGCAGAGCAAGGGGAGAGATTTAAGCAGATCACAAAGCATTGATGCACACACCGCAACTCCTACTCCTGGCGTAGCTTTTGGAGCGTTCTCAAGGAAGAGGAGGGTTAGATGGGCAAAGGCTTTTAAATATTCTCTCATGTGAAGGAAAGGAATTAGGCCCACAAAAGTAATTTGCTTGGAATATTAACCTGGGAAATGGGAGATACATTTGAACTCCCTTGTGGCAGAAAAGCAACTGAACTTGGGTCATTTACAACCTGATTATCCTAACCATGAGTAATTTTAAATAAAAAGAGGGAACTGGGATTTCTTCTCCAGCTGTGCTTGTCATAAGGCTTGATCGTATAATTGTGCTCTTAGGATATCTACAGGATGAGACAAGGAGGAATTGGAATGAGAAAGGTAGATGAGCAACTTATATTTTAAATATATGGAGAGTTCAAAAGTATCTAAGGTATATACTATAAATTAACATGCATTCATCTCAAAACTTAAAGAATGGTTTGTGTAATGTTGAAAATTCACCCTGCCCTAGACAGTTTGGCTACTGTAGGACTGTGTGATCAACAGGTGTGTTCCCCGAGCCCTTCAATAAACAGCAGAAAGGAAATAAAAGATGTTGTGAGAACCAAGGCAATTAGTGGAAATGCTGCAGCATTTACAAAAATAGTTTTCATTAGAGGGTGTTGTTTGGAGTTTCTGAAGTTGCACAAACCCAAATGGGTAGAATGCTTTAGGAAGTAGGGAAAGGTAAAATGATAATCTGAGCAATGTCCTCTTCTACATTATCAAAACAGTCTTTTTATGTCTGCCCCTCTTATAGGGTGGGGGTTTTTTGGTGGTGATTTTTTTCAGTGGGTTTTTACCAGTGCTGTATGACAGCAGCCATTGATGATGTGGAGACAACGAGGACAGAGATTGTTCTGAATGCTCAGCTGCAATGGACAGCCACCCTCTGTCTGTCTGTCTGTCTGCCTGCCCCTCCTCCCCAGCTCCACTCAGCCAGCAGTATGTCTCACCCCAAGAATCGGTTTGAAAACTGTGAAGAGTTGTCCACCCATGAGAATCAAAAAACCCAAAACCCATGAGAATCAAAAAGACCAAAACCAGACAGGGATGTTGTTTGCTCTGGGTCTGGTATGGGCAGTGTCATGCCATGGTCACAGGACACCTGAGTCTGAGGCCATCCTGCCTCCTTGGCCACCCAGCCTGCAGGGGTGATTGCTCCCTGCCTAGCTGTGTCGGTCATTAATTCCCCACAAGAGCCCACGGGAGGGGAAGTGTGGAATAAAGACTGGATTTTCTATTTTAAAGAGATTATATTTTGCACAAAATTTTTAATATTTTTGTTTAAAAAAAAGCCTCGCCCCCCCTCCTTCCCAATAACAACCATATTCTGCTGCATCTAGAAGAAGCTCCTGTTTTGTTTCAGTGCTTTGAAATTATCTTTATATTCTAATAACCCCTTCCTCACTTAGGAACTCTTGAACTGAAAATGATTGGGAATTCAAGGGTGCTGGTAAGAGGGGCTAGGCACGGCAGTTCCCTCTTCCAAGTGAAACCCTTGAGAGTTAAGAAAAACCACAAAAAACCAAAAAAAAAAACCAAACCAAACCAAACCAAACCAAAAAAAAAACCAACAAGAAAAACCCAAAAAAAACCAGACAAAAATTTTTTTTAACATTTATAATTTATTTTTAAAAAGACAAAATGTATTTTTAAAAAAGCAAGGACTGCAGGACAGGCATGAAGCCAGTGCAGCCTGACCAGGATCAGTGGACCCAGGCTTTGCTGGGATTGAATCCCCAGGTGCGGGTTCCCAAATGGCAGCTGAGCACCATTCCTGTCTATCACCTGTGGCCATTCACAGAATCACTGAATGGGACAGGTTGGAAGGGACCACAGTGGGACAATCTGGGTTATCCCAGAGCACACGGGGTTATCCCAGAGCACACGGCACAGGATTGTGTCCAGGCAGCTCTTGGGTATCTCCAGTGAGGGAGACTCCACAGCCTCTCTGGGCAGTCTGATCCAGCGCTCAGTCACTCGCACAGTGAAGTTCATCCTCACGTTCAGGTGGAACTCCCCGTGCATCGCTCTCTGCCCGATTCCTCTCGTCCCATTGCTCGGCACCACCGAGCAGAGCCTGGCTCCATCCTTTTGGCACCCTCCCTCCGACACTGATAAACATCGATGAGGCCCCGTCTCAGCCGTCTCCTCCCGAGGCTGAGCAGGCCCAGCTCTCTTAGCCTGCCCTGGTAAGAGAGATGTTCCAGCTCCTGGATCATCTTTGTTGCACGCTGCGCTGGACCCACTCCAGGAGCTCCCGTCTCTCTGGTCCGGAGAGCCCAGACCTGCACACAGCAGGCGGGCTGAAGAGAAGGGCAGGCTCGGCGCCCCGGACCCGCTCGCAGGGCTGTCCCCGCCGCATTCCCGGCGGGCGGGGCCCGCGCTGCCGTGGCAACGGGGGCGCGAGACACCCCGGAAGC
>VYZP01005010.1:188-50111 GCA_013400635.1 Hypocryptadius cinnamomeus | reverse complement strand
CCCACTTTTCAGCTGTGCTGCTGATATTACAATACAGTCCAGGGCAGCACAAGCACGGGCTTTCTCTCTCTCTCTCTCTCGAGAGATAAGGGAGGAGGGGGAACCCTGATGCCTCTTTTTGTCCTTTACCTTTCCATCTTGCAAGGCCTTCATCCCCCTTCTCTGCCCAAGGTTCCGGCCTACCTTACCAGGCCGCATGGCCTCCCCTCCCCCACCCAACCCTGGCTGGGCAGAGGAGCTCTGACCTCCTTCACGGACCGGAACCAAGAGAGTTCTCCTGAGCACTCTCTGCTCTTTTAACCCCTGTGTGTTCTTAGAGGCGGTCCACACCTTCAGTAGCCAAACCAAGTGCCAATATTCAAATCCAAACACTGATTAGTTTGACCACAACCTCCCAAGAAAAAACCTCATTTTCTGCTCAACCTTAGACAATGCCAGTCAGAATATTTCTATGTTTGAAGTTAGAAATTTATGGAAATGCTCCTCTGATTAGAGTAAGAGGATTCCACTCTGAGCTGGACACATTTGCTGGTGTACATTTCTTTCTCACTTCAAGTTCCTGGAAGCCACATATGTGCTGAGAAAAATTAAAAATCAGTAGTGTATGTTTGAATTCCCAGCAGAAAACACACGACAGATTTGCATTGTCACCTTAAGTGACTTTATAAAAAATGACTGCATTGCTGCAGTGTCCTTGTGACTCCTGTATAAACACTGGAATGCTGTACAAAGCAGCTGGAATTTGTTGGCCTATTGCACAAGCTGTGAGAAATTTTCATCTGTGTTTTTGCAGGCAATGGAGTAACCTACAGTGTGTTAGCAGATAACATGACACTGAGTGAATCCAGTGCAAAGGAAGGTCTTGTCCCCCATAACCTGACACTCAGCAGGGCCTCTCAAGAGCTGATAGGCCCAGGGATGCATCAGCTGGAAATCCGAGCATCCAGGAGCACGATGGCATCGGAGATCTCTGCGACTATTGCTGTCCATTTGATTGAGCCAGTATCTGGGATTCAGGCTGCAGTAGCTTCCCACACTCTGCAGCTGGGGGAGGATTTGGAGGTGAATGTCTCTGTGTCCCATGGTGCCCCAGAGAAGCTGATGTTTGAGGTGATTGGATCCAACCAAACGCAGTGCCACAGAGCAGACAGCCCTCGTGGGGAGCTGCGGACGTATGGCGTTCCTGTGCCCTGGGAAGGTACAGCACACCAACACCTCCTGTGCTTCCAGGACATCCCAGATGAGCACAGGTCACATAAAGAGTCACAGCATTCTGGGCTAGGGGACAGTAATGCACAGCTGAATTTGGCAGCTTTTCTGACTGCTGAAACTTAGTCTGCAGAGCAGGATGAACAGCACAGTCCTATGTAAGCGAGCTAAAAAATGGAGCTGACAAATGGCTCTGCTCCACAGAGTCAGAGCAAGGTTCACCTGATTCTTGCAAAGGAAGAGACACAGTAAAGAGACATAGGGTTTATTTTTTCATGGCATCATCTGATTGAAGTACAAATGAGGACGTTTTCTTGAATAAAGTGTTTTCCTCCTGTTTGTTCACTATGTTTCTAGTTTAGACTGCTCTGCATTTTACACTGAAGTAATTCATAATCTGAGGAGTTCTCAGTAGAGATGATAAAGAAAAGGGGAGTTTTTCTGCATGTCCATTTCCAACACATTTCCATAACTTTTGTTGGAGTTAATTATGAATAAACATTTTAGTAATATTATTCTTCCATTATTACATAGTCAAAGCCTTTAAAATGTGGAATTAGGCAGATTGTGCTTTAGAGTTAATTAACAGTGGCAGAAGATAAAAAAGTTTTCACCTCTAATGAGCTATTCCAACCCCATGCCAAAGTAGGAACAGTAGAAGCTAATTATGATTTCACTTCATATTTTTAAATTATTCAATATTAAAGTTTTATTTGTTCTCCCTGTACCCATTTGAACATCCCTTCCCCATAGGGAGAAATTTTCAAACAAGATAATTGCTGTCTCAAGATGCCTAAACTCATTTGGCCTCCAGTGTTTGTACACCTCTAGTTTCCTGTGTGATATCATAGTCAGCTGACAAAGAATTGTCAAGGGCTAGGACATGACAAGGGCTAGGAAAAGGGCAGCTGAGTTATTCAGAAGTTAACCTAAGGGGAAAAACATGCCAGGAAAAGCCTTTCATCAGTGGACACCCATCAGAAACCCCCCTGAAAACTCTTTAACAGAAAAGAAGGGGATTTTCTTTACAAATAGGATATTATACCTCAAACCTGTTGGACTGGGCCCACTGCTACTCTTAACTGGCCCTTTGCCTTCTCTAGGTACTTTTGTAGTGAAAGTGGTGGCCATGAATGACTTCTCAAACATGAGTCTGGATCTTGGATTCCTCACTGTGTTGGCAAACAGCTCCCATAAAAAAGGTAATTACATTAATCTGACAGAGCTGGTTTTCACTATGTAAGTGTCTTTTTGCAATCAGAGCATTTCATGGAGTGTTTATGGTTTGCATGTAATAATTGCTTTCCTTCCAGCAACAGTGCTGAAAACTTTTGTGGAGCTTCTTCCTGATGAAGGCAGATTCCCTGACTTTGATGTAGTCATAAATTAGCATCACTGTATATGTAACACATTGCACATTTGCTGTTTGTTCTAGAAATAATGAGTGAAGTTTATGGCTTGGGACATAGCTTTGAAACCAGAAAATATTTGCATCACAGCAGTCTCATAAATTGCTGTCACTAATGGCTTCTAGATGGCATTTACAAGAGTGGATTATACCAGCAATAAAATAACCTTAGCACTAATTGTACTGAAAGTTTTCCAGTGCTTTCCGTCAATTTTCCTTTGTACATCAGTGAAACTCCATCACCTTCTGTGAATATATTTTGATTTACACCATTATGTTTGAAGAATCAGGATCATCTCCTTTTAGTCTGTGATGAGCTTGTTGTTACCATTTTACCTATTTGGCTGTGCTGTTTATCTCAGCTCTGGAGTCTGATTCTTACAGCCCATTTTTCACACTGTCAGAAGTCAAATCCTGTGGATTTAAGTCATATTCACTGAGGATATCTGAAAGCTTCACAGGTAGCACTAAAATATTCTGTTCTTTTTTGCATTAAACAGATTCTGATAAGGAAGAAGGCAGCTGCAAAACAAATACCCGAAAGAAAAATGTAAGTATTATTTAAGGATCCTTCTTTAAAATTGCTTAGAGATTTTTCATACCAGTGAAAGTGCTGTATAAGACAGGGAGAAGAAGTATTTGTAGCATAGTAAATTATGGACTAGATGTTTTGTTCCCCATACGGCTTAACACAAAATCTGTACCACAAGTCTTGGAGACAAATGTGTTTACAGGCATTCCATCTACAATTCATAAAAAAGATTAAAGAAAATTAACTTTTCACAACAATTCAGTTTTGGAAGTTAAAATGTGTTTAGATTACTTTTTAATTCATCTACTTGACTAATGCAAACCTCTCTCTGGAAAGTGATCCTTCAAGTAGAGTTTCATATATTTTATATGGTTCCCAAGTGTTTTCTGCTTCTGTACTGGAGTGTTTAAATTATTTTGCAATGAAAAATCTTCCAGTTTTTGGCAAACTAAGAAGTTAATGGTACACCAATTGCTAGCAGCTGTCCAAATTTAAAGAATAAAAATAGCAGATAGAATATTTTATCATGTTAATAGTCTAGTTTTTAACTGTGACACTAGCAGACAGACATCTGCTATGGGAGATATGCTGCTTCACAAGAAGCCATCATGCTTTACAGACTGCCTGTAAAAATATATTGCATCAGAGGAATATAAATCTAATCCAAACCCAAGTTTATCACAGTTTGGTACACAGAAAGACAAACTCAGCTACCCCTCCTCTTCTTTGTTTATAGCTTCAATGTATCCAATTAAGATAAAAAAGGAATGCACCAGAAGACAAGTGGTTGCTCAAAGGTTAGATGTCTTGGTCCAGATGTGAAGGTTTAATAGGAATTAATTTCCTAAGTACCTAGTTTTGAAAATGGGAGCTGCACTCCTAAACCAATTCTGCATTTGGGAGAATTTTGCCACACAATTTTTCTGTGCCATCTTCTTCCATTCCCATAGCTTCTACTTCCACACTACCTCTGCTAAGAGAAAGATCATATAAACTACAGATCTGCATCCAGTGATTTGGGGTCTAAACTTTCATACCTTTTTCATTATAAAGAAGCAACATATGTATGTGTTTCTACATGTTTGTGTTCTAACCGATACATTTACTTCTTATTTAGGATCACAAAATATATATTAAACCGAGTCGCCATGTGGATCCTTTCACAGCTGTTACACTTGGCTGGCCAGACAGCAACAATAATTCCAGTTTTCTCTGGACCTGTGGTTTGTGCATTTCCTGAACTTTTCTCACCAACTTGTACTTGATGAGTAACAAGCTCACTGTTGTGTCAGATCCAGTGTTGAAAATCTAACTTAAGGATGCTTCATTTTCTGGCTTTAAAGTTTGCCACTCACTGTACATGAAGAATGTCCTTCTACTCAACCCTAGTTTTTGGACCAAACTAATTATGTATATAATATGGCATAGTACTCCATTTTGTCTTCTCCCAAAGGTTTCAGGTTTTCAGTTTTTCAAGATCTACCTGTTCTAAGCTTCACTCTCATAGCCAAGGATTAGTCCCAAGTGACTTACACAGGCATTTGCAAAGTACATGTGTCTCAATAAAACAGCAATAATTAACATTAAACATGATGCAAACACATTTCTGGCTAGAAACAGGACTGGGATTCAGGCCATCTGTGTTCTATCCCCATAATTATCCCTGACCTCATACATGACTTTGGAAAAGCCTGTACTCTGAATCCAGATTACCAACTCTTTAAATTGTGTTCAAGAAACTTGTCTATAGAGCTCTTTGAAACTTATGGCAGGAAAATCCTTTATAAGAGGCTGTCCTAACTAGAAAGGAAATGTTTCTGCAGGAGCTTGCTGGCCTGGCTGGAATGAATGTGTGAAGCAACAGATAATCCTAATCAACCAAAGTGAGGTGCAAATCCCACCTTCCTGCCTTCCTCCTCCGAAATCAGCAGTGACTGTCAGGATTACCGTCCGAAACCATGGCAGTGAAGAGAGGCAGGATGAGCAATGTCTCTATGTGACTGCAAAAAAACAAGAACTGCAACTGGAAATCAGGTCTGGTTTTAAACCCTGGTATTCACAGCTGAATATTATCACTGCACAAGCATAGTGCAAGGCCACAGTTTCCAATAATAATGATAATAAAGTAGTATTGTACTTTTAGAATCATAGAGTCCTAGAATCACAGAATGGTTTGGGTTGGAAGGGACTTTAGAGATCATCTTGTTCCACTCCTCTGTCATGGGCAGAACACCTTCAACTAGATCAAGTTACTCAGAGCTCCATCCAGCCTGGCCTTGAACACTTCCAGGGATGGAGCATCCACAGCTTCTCTGGGCAACATGTGCCAGGGCCTCAACACCCTCACAGTAAAGAAAACTTATTGTTCTAAATCCATTTACACCTTATCATTATAGAAATTACTGACCAAATAAGTCTTGCTGCATTTTTCAGTCCATGTTTTTGAACACAATCCTTTTACAAACTGAATCACATTCTTCTGAAAACCACTTAGGGTTTTTGACCCCACTGCATCCTTTTAGTGTTGGAGATTTCAATGTGTCAACCTCATTGAAACAACAGGAATAAATGCCAAAAGATATGTGTGAAATTTCTCCTAGACATCTCATACTATGTGTAATTCCCATCTTACTTCCTTACAGGTGTGAGGCAAACTGCAAGCCAGTGAATGTTAGTGATGAAGTTGTTTTGAGTGTCTCTGGACAGGAGGACTCCCAGGCCATATATTATAACTGGTATTTAGATAACACATTCCAAAACAAGGTGAGAGCACCAGATTTGTCAGAAAAAATAAATATCCACAAAGCCATATGGCCTCAGAGGGATATTTTGTCAAGTGGATGCTTAGAAAATACTAGTGAAGGCTGAGACAAGGGGGTGCCTGGATTGGGAGGGGTTATAATGAAGGACACCAAACTGTCACCCTGCTCCTGATAAATCACAACAGAAAGAATAGCAATGTGTTCTTTTATGTCTGATTTTCCAGTCTACAACCCTCCCTCTAGCCTGTGGCCTGACTGGTTTCCAGCAGAACTCTTTGAATTTGCTTCAAAGCAACTCATCCATGTTGAGAATGACCAGCTCCTTCTTGCAGACACAGGGAGAAGCTTTTCAGGTTAAAGTAACAGGTAGGGGCTAACAGGGTTTTTAGGGTTTACAGACTCATTTGAGATAATCTCTGCTGACACAACATTATATTGATGTCACACCTGCAATAGCCTCACTGACAAATATGAAGGTGCTATTTTTTATCTAAATTCTTTAAAATAATGAGTTGATAAGTTTGTTCTGGGGTGTCGCACAGCAGGAGAAATTCAGTTATCTTTCTCCAAGCTGTCAATAACTTTGTTAAGGCTCACCTGAAACAAAGTTATGCTAAATGCTTGATCAAATAATAGCACTTTGCTTTATAATGCAGACATTAACATACTGGAAATAGTTCTTTTCCTGTTACGGTTGATTCAGTAGCAGGATTTCATTCCTCGTTAGCCCAGCCTGCCGTGCGTGTGCCCGGTTGCTCGGTGGGCACGATGCAGACCTGACCCGGGCGCTGCTGGGGCACGGTCCTGCCTGACGCTCTGCTCCCTCCGCTCCCAGCCGCGACCCAGCGAGGCTACGGGGAGCGATGGTTCCTGGTGAGCACCGTGCCCCCGCCCGAAGCCCCCGGCTGTGCCGTGAGTCCCGAGCACGGCTCGGTGCTCACCGCCTTCAGAGTCTCCTGCAGCGCTCCCGGCTCGGAAGGGTCGGGCCAGGCCAGTCCTGGCGGGCAGCTCACGTATTGCTTCTATGTGACACCAAGTAAGTCCCCAGGCCAAGTGTTTGGCTTCTCCTGACCAGAGCAAAGGCACAACCCGCCCTGCTCTGCAGGGACACTGCTCACGAGTGACCATGCCCTGAGTCCCCCGTTCTCAGAGAGCAGGAGGTGTCTGTGCTGTCTGCTCCCTGACCCCTTCTTTCCTGTTCCAGATTCTCTCCTGGATTGTAGCCCGGATCCTGAACTCTTCCCAGTTTATCTTCCACTTGGAGAAGAGGAAAATAATTTTATTTTACATGTGAAAATTATTGTTAGCAACAGCTTTGGTGATACAGTTCAAACAAATGCTTCAGTGAAGGTACACAGTGGAATTAATTAGTTTCAAGAACTGTCAAGTGGATAACTAACCCATAATTGACTTTTGGAGTTTCTTCCTGTTTTAGATGTACTATTTCCTTCTGAATGTGCCATAATCTCCATTTTTCTACCTAACAGAGACTATTCTCTGTGTGCTCAAGGTCAAAAGATCTTCCACTGCCCTTTTTTCTAGAACAAAAGTCTAAAAGAATTGTTTGGACATTGATTGAGCAGTGTAAGCATATTTACTGAGTCTGGAGTTATTCTGTGTAGGCCCCAAAAGCCTCCTGCTTCTTCCCCAGTGCCACAGTAAGGAGATTCTTATCAGGCCATTAAAAATAAAACCTTTAAAATGGGGAACATGACGTTTTATGTCCCACTCTATCTAGGCTGTCATTAAGATGATCATGGAAGCTGTTAAAGTAAAATTTTAACAGCCTTGGCAATGTTGAGAGCATATCTGATTCCTTCACCAGGTAGGACCTGCAGATATGATGGATGGGAACCTGACCCTGCAGGCTGTGGTATCTGAGAAGGCAAACACTATCCTAAAAGATGGGAACAGCAGCATGAATCTCTTCCAGCTGTACAAGTCAGTGACATCTGTCCTTAATCAGCAGAGCCAAGAGGAAAGTTTTAACATGTCCTTACAGACAAACACACGAAAAGAGGTCAGCAGAACACTTGCTTTCTTGAAGTAAAATGTCATATAATGGACTCTTCATATTCTTTGACAGCTCTTAAGAAATAAAAAGCTCACATATCACCACTTGAAATCAATGAAGGTTTCAAGTTTCTATCATCTGTCTCAGTGTTTGGCACAGGTTTCAGCTTGTTTTTATTATTTGTCTACATAAATTATTTGTTTTATCATTCATCAGTAAAACAGTTAATTCTCAATTGTTATTTCATTAATTTAAACTAGTTAACCTAAACCTGATTTGCCCAAGCAATTTAAATATCAATAAAATGCCATCTCCAGAGGGATAAATATCCTATCTAATTTCCCCCAAAAGCACTAGATAGCAGGTAATTTTCTTTAGTCCATTTAGCCACCAGTTGATGCTTCAGTCACAAGCTGATATTTGTACAGTGCTTTGAGTGCCTCAGATGAAGAGATCTAGAGAATGTATCCTTCAATTAAGATTCATTATTTGAATAACATCAATCACACATGGCTCTGCTTTCTCTGAAAGTGGCATTTACACAGTAATTCACATACATTAGTACAAATTCTCACAAGTAACTCTCCTTGCTCTTAATGGATGTTAAGTGTATGAATTCTCTGTGCTGGGAGGTAACATAAAACTCGTGATTATATAATTACTAGGGCAAGTGGCATCTTGTCAGTAGAGCTAATATAAGCTCAAATGATCCTTGTTGTGGAGTCTTATTCTACTGCATAACTTACAGCAAGCCTGGCTGTCAATACACAGCACTACTTTCACAGTCCTAATTAGCATCTTGTTCCTTTGCCTAATTATCCCTTTTCATCCCAAGCTCCGAGGGCTGATGCTGACAACTCTCTCTGTTGTTAACATAACATCAATGCAGACTGCTCTGAAGATGTCAGAGGTATTGAAAGAAATCACTTACAGGAGTGAAGAGCTGTCTGTCTCAGCACAGGTAAGAAGCAATTCGTCTTATATCTCCTCACACTAATAGTAGAGACTCTAATTATCCCACTGACCTTGGAAGAGTTTCAGTGCCTTATAATTATCTCTTCTTACCCATTTTTTCAACTGTACCACCATGTGTATTTTGACCAGCAGTATTCTGACTCTGTTTAGAGTAAGTAAATTAAGTCTCAGATATTGTCTCAGCAATCTCTACAATCCAGGCTATGACCATTACATTTATCATACATTTTTGAGACAGAATCCTTAACTTTTAGTCAGAAGCATGTCAGGGTGCATGATTTCTCTTGTATAGCACTTTTAGAACCCTGAAGAAGAACTGCCCAAAGAGGGTTTTTCTAGAATTGCCCACATTCATTCATGCCTGATCCTGGCACTGCACAAAATGCACGTAGGCAATGGTCAAGGAACATGTCAGCACCCAGAGGAGCTGGGCACAAATGTGCAGGTTGGTCTCACAAAAATATCTCTTGCGTCTTGTCTGGCAACAAGGCATTATTAGTAGATTATGCTATTTATGGTTACAGGGTGAGCATAGGGCAGGACAGAACAAACTGTCACTGGGGGAAGTTTCCCAAATATGCAGGCAATAAAAACAGCTCTCCTGATTTCTGATGCATTATGGAGTTTGAGCCAGACAATGGCTTGGGAGCATTTCAGCAGGATGTGGTTAAGTTTGGCAAGACAAGAACACAGCTCAGATCCAGCCTTCACCCTACAGAAAGGCTGCTCAGCATTCACAGGCAGTGGGGATGGATGTGTCCAACCCTGCAGTGAATTTGCTTGGCTCCTTCATTATCCTGGGCTAAAATTTGGCCAATGCTTTCCCAGTCCCAAAGCTGCGTCCAGGCACAAACTAAAAATTGTAAAACTCATTCTCCTTTGGCACTTAGCACTTTGGCACTAAGATAGAAACTTATAAGCTAATTTACTACTTTACTGTACATCTAAAAGCTGTCCTTGCCTAGGGTTTGACAGACAAGCTTCTTTCAGATTTATTCATCTTTTTATGAATTACATCTGTAGAAGCAGGCTGCATTTTTCATGCCTGTATTCCATTTTGGTGTACCATCTAGTATATCATCTTTATTAGCATTTGAAATATTATCTCAGCACAAATAATTCTAGTAAAAATGGCATTACCCACTAGTCCCAAAAGATTACTGCTATTGCAATATTCAGTAAATGACACAAGTGTCACTTCTGTCATTTGTAGTGCCAGCACATATAAACTGCTCCCTGTGTTTCTCCTGCAGGTGGAAGCCAGCAACACTCTGAGACATGTCAGTGCCTCCCTGCTCGCTGTAAACACAGAGAACAGCAGAGATGGTCAGGAGTTAAAGGAAGCAGCCAACTATCTGTTTAATGCAGTGAGCAGTGTTCTTAAAGCTTCTGTAGAAATCAGAGCTGGGAACACTTCAGTGCCAGAGGCAAAACAGGTAATTTATATTTGGTTCGGTTTGTACTGTACTGTGTGTGAATATTTGTTTGCTTTGGGAGGTTTTTAAAATCTCTGCTGTCTCTTGTATTTTTAAATTGCCACTGGGAAAGGTTCAGTGTGACATCATGACAGACTTGAATATCAGAGGAAACTTCTCCCCAGTTAGACATGTTAGATTGAATATTTGTTAATGAAGATGATAGAGGCCTCTTAAGACTTGTTACATTGAAAGCTGAACAGGACAGAGAACACAGCATCAGCTCTGACCTCTAATCAATGGCAAGCACATTGCGATTTTTTTCAGATTTGCTTCTACCCCCTCCTTTTGCCCCATAATTCAAGGAAGCCACAGGTATTAAGTATTCATGATTGACCACTACTTCACAGCTTGAAGCAGCTCTGGTTGCTGCTGACACTTTTGCAGAAAGCTCTGATTATCTGTTCAGAAAGACACAACGTACATATTTTCTCCTACCCTTTCCTATCTATATGTGAATTGTCACAGCTAACTCTGTGAGTTTCCTGGGCTGAACATACTTTAATTTCATCAGTACAAGGGAATAGGGATGAAATAAGTCTAACCTGAGAGAAAAGATTATCAACTGGACAAGTTTTCCAGCAATAACCCTCTAATAATACACAATTGATAAGTAATTAGGTCTTACTTTTCAAAGTAACAAAACACTAACAAGTTCAGATAAGGGCATTAATACACAAAAGTACATTAATATATTGATTGATGTCATGCTTGTAATTTTAAGGAATAGAAGTTATAAATACTACAATACAGAAGTAAAATCTGTAAGGCATTTATTTGCCACAAAGAGAATTACAGAAACTGAATTGCAATAGAATAACTTTCTCTGAGATTAGGAAGCTTATCACCAAGTTTGTCAGCTTAGTAAGACACCAAAATTAAATGGAAGCAATGACAAATAATGTGCAGCTTGATAATCCTGAGTACCTTTGTTGTAAGTTTCCTCCTCCAATTCTTTTCCAGAGTTCAGTGTCACACCAGCTCCTGAGTACAGTTGAAAATCTCCAGAGTGCCCTTCTGTTTGGGAAGGCACCAGGTGATGAGCCAACAGTCCTCACCTCTCCCTCTGCCACAATGTATATGCACAGGTAAAAGCTGCAGTGTCCCCCACTGAATCTTCTGAGAGCTACAAATGTTAATTCCATTGTGCTTAAACACAATGTTTGGAACTAACTAAATACTGCAGCATAATGACAATTTCAATAGTGTAACAAGTCTGTAGTTAGTGACTGATAGTAAGAACAGTTTGGACGCCAGGAGCATCACCTCAGAAATTCCCATACTGTGTGTTCTTTAACCAGCAGACAACTTACTACAATTTCCTGAATGAGGCAGTAGTCACTTACTTTTGAAATTATGTAGAAAACTCATGTCATACCAGCTAAGGGTTTCTTTCCTTTTCCAAGTTGCCAATAATGACATGTTATATGGAACTGTAAGCAGCTTGGCAGAAGCAAATATAATCCTGAGGAGCCTGACAAGCATTTTCCATCCCCTATAATCATCCCTAAATTGTTCCCTGAGAGCCTGGTTTTCATCCACATCAAACTATGCATTCAAATCAAGAGCATGTTCACACAGAAACCAAGTCTTTCAAATCAGTACACCTTGGTAAAACTTCCTCTCCAGATGTGCCAATTCCACCCCTTTTTGGATGATTTTATGGTAGCGTTACATGGAGTACTGCATCAGGGACAGATTCATGTACAAAGCATTTACTGGCAGACTTAGAAATAGTTTTGCTACTAAATTATATTCTTGAAGAGAGAAAGATTTCTCTGTAGATATGATGTCCATGCTACTGATGTTTGGGTTTTTTCTGGTGGTTATTTTTCCTTTTTTTTTTTTTTTTTTTCTCTTTTATTCTGCTTTGCTCTTGCCCAACCCTAACTGGACAGATTACAAACAGAAAACATGGATAGCACATCCATTAACATCTCCAATTCCAGCTCTGCCAGCTTTACTCTCCCACCTGCTTCCTCTCTCAATATTTCAGGAGTTGATGGTGAAACAGTGGATATAAGGGCAAGTAAACAGCTTTTATCTAACTCTATTTGATATCCAGCTTACATTCCTGATCTAATGGTTTTAGAATAGTTTATCCTTTCACAAGGAACACACGAACACACATCATTCCTCCTGTCATGCCAAGAAAATGATTTGAAATTATTGTTCAAGAAGCCTTCATTTATCTTAATTGCATGAGGTTGGTTGAGCAAGTTAAGGACAAATGAATTCTTCAATTCCCCATCCCATCAGCCCCTTACATACACTTTGATTCACACGGTCATGGCAGGAGCAGGCAATAGAATGAATCAATACCTACACATCTGTTTGCTGTTTGTTTACATCTTATGCTCTGAGGAGGATGCAACAGCTCAGAGTTCGTATTACATTCAAACTAACCTACAGCAGCCTTCTTTCACACCAGCAAGAAACACCTGAGTGTGGGGCACTCAGATCATGCAGGAGACAAATGTGCTGATGGTAGCATGGCCCCCATCTGAATTAGGACGTGGTGTTTTTTCTCTCAGAACAATAGATGGCATATAATTGTCATATTTTCATAATAAATTTTCTGAAGATCTCTCTGGTTGGTCTGACCCTCTCAGGAGACCCCTAAAGTACCTGAAAACTTTTTTTTTTCATTTCACCTTTTCCAACTCTGTCAAAAAGGTGTTACACTGTATGGAAGCAATAAAGATTGTTGTACACATTTCAGAATGAAAATCACTTTCAAGGTTTATAGACCCACCTTAGAGATAAGGTAGAGTCTTATTTAAATCTGGATGCAGACTTCTTGTAAGTTTACTTCTATCTGGGTCTGAGCTCATTCTTTCACTATTCAGCAATTCAGGGTGTGAATAAAATGAAATGTTGACAATAGCTCAGTTGTCTGATTGTTAATGTCTCCTAACAGATGGTGAGCTTTGCCATGAATCCCTTTTTCTCCAGTGACAGCAGTTTTGACATCAGTGGAACAGTGGGAGGTCTAAGTCTAACTGGTCTGGATGGTTTGATCATACCAGTCAGCAACCTCAAAGACAACATTGAGGTAAATCCACTATTTCCTAACTCTCACCCTCTTTTCCCATTTTTTTTCCTCTCTCCATTAACAAACTGTCATTTGTGTTATTTGTGAGGTGAACACAAATTCTGGTAGTGTTCATTACATTAGATAATGGGCTGATGCTGTCTGTAGTTGTCATGGAGAGATTTGTGGGATGTGGTGAAAAAAATAACAAATATTTCTGTCTTTTCTTGAAAAGGAGGCATTTCATTCTTCCTTTAAATGAATGTAAGAATGCTAATGGTTGTGGAAATAGATTCCAGATTACAGCCATCCCAAAGCAGAATGTGAAGTCTGATTTCACCAACCAACTACTGCATTTATTGTACTACTCTTTGGCTTCCTAGCCCATGTATAAACTGACATCTAAATCATTCATACATGCACTTTATGCAGCCAATGTCTCAGTCATAATCACAGTTCTCAGTTCAGAAATGCACTAACCCTAACCCTAACCCTAACCCTAGGCTTTGTGATGAGTCTACATAGATTTCAAATTAATTTTTCAGAGGTTAGTTGACATTAAAAAGAAAATGACTTTGAAAGTGGTATTTTTGCTGGCCATGATTTCCTGATGTTATGAAAAAAGATAATCTAGCATGTGGCTGCATGCTAAGAAGAAAAATGCTTTTCTGTATTTAAACCTATGTCTTTTTTCTTAAAAACAGATCATGTTACCAAGGCTTTCAGCAACTCAGGAAGATAAGATTCTGTTGAATCTGGGCAATTATAGCACTTTTCAAGTAAATGTTACCTCAGAAAACACATCTATAGTGATCCACCTGGAATCTGAACACGACATTCCACTAATACTTTACTTGGGGTATGGTTATCACCCAAATGAAACCAACTATGATTTGAAAAATCATCTGTTCTATAAGAAAACTTCTGGAGGTAAGAGAAGTGGTTAGTGACTCATGAACTTGCAGAGTGAGCCTTGACCATGAGTTCAGGTGTCTAGCTGGAAAGAAACCTCATGCTTCAAATTTCCAATCTCTTGAATAAAGTGTCCATTAACAGGAGCAAAGATTGGGATGATTTGATCAATGAGTTGCTAAGAATGATTTCACACCTGTTTCTTTCGTTCATTTATTACATGCATGCTTCTGAATTATCCTGAAACAAAAATATTTATGTTCAAGGTGAGATGAACAGCTGGGTTCTCAGCCCAGAAGAACTCATTTTTGGAGAAGGAACCTACTATTTCATGGTTTTACAAGATATGGGAATAGATTCAACAGTCTATGAGGGGCTAACTATAAATGCCACTTGCTTTGCATCCCACTGTGTATTTTGGGACGAGCACCAGGGAAGCTGGAACAGCTATGGATGTCATGTAAGTAGAGCAAAACAAAACAATGTGTCTGTTACACACTTCAAAGCCAGCCCTCATAACCACCATCTGTAGTAACTGACACCATGAAATAAGATCATTCTGAGATGTTTTAATAAACTCAAGAAGTTTAGTCATATTGAACTAACCTTTAAACAACATTCCCATTTCTTGGGATGAACTTCTATATAAGAAGAAATGGAACCATTCTGACAAGGTCATAATACATTGTAATGCCCTTTACTGGTTAGGTGTTAATTAATATTCTTTATTGGAACTTGGACAATTTGGTGTGCAGCAGCTCTCTACACTAACTTACCACTATCAGCACTGTCTTTTCATTTGCTTGGTAAGTCATCTAATACTTTGAAGTCAGGTGTTTTATCAGAAATCTTTTCTGGGTTTCAGGTAGGACCAAAAACAAATCCTAGCAGCACACAGTGCCTCTGCAACCATCTGACCTTCTTCGGGAGCTCCTTCTTTGTCATACCCAATGCCTTAGATGTCAGCAAAACAGCACAGCTGTTTGGTACATTTGTGGACAATCCTGTGGTGGTGACAACTGTAGGATGCATTTTTCTGCTATATGTGCTTGTAGTTATTTGGGCTCGAAGGAAAGACATCCAGGATGATGCCAAAGTAAGTCTCCAGCTAATGAAGTCAATGTATTCAGGCCAATTCCCACCATGCCTAGCCTGTTTCAATAGGAAGTCTTTAACCAATCCTACTCCTTTCCCTGTAACTCTCTGTTTACTGGTAAGTAAACATTGTTCACAAGATCACAAATTCCTGCTCACAGCTTTCAGGAATCTGTACTTACAGGACAGCTAACACACTGCCCATGTTGTGTGGCTCTGCAGGTGAAAATCACAGTCCTGGAAGACAATGACCCCTTTGCTCAGTATCGTTACCTTGTGACAGTTTTCACAGGACACCGTCGTGGTGCAGCCACAACCTCCAAGGTATCAGTGGCACTGTGTGGGAGGAATTTATTTGCTTAGAGAACTGGATGAATAATAGAGCACCTGAGGCAATTAAACAGGACAGCTCAAATGCACTGTCTGAGCCAGAAAGCCCTTAGGTTTGATGAAAGAAAAAATAATCACACTTAGGATGGAGATGTGCAAATCTTCATTGTGCCTTTTTATTTTCCAGGTGACTCTCACCCTCTATGGACTCGATGGAGAGAGTGAGCCCCACCATCTAAATGATCCTGATACACCAGTCTTTGAACGTGGAGGAGTGGATGTTTTCCTCCTCTGTACTTTCTTTCCTCTTGGGGAACTGCAGAGTATTAGATTGTGGCATGATAATTCAGGGGACAGTCCATCTTGGTAAGTGGAGGTCTGGAGATGCTGGAAAGTAAAAATCCACAAAAATCTTTTTATAATGACAACAACTTTCCCTTTCTAGCACTTGAAGATTATCCTTTCTGCAGTTCTAGAAAGAAAAGAAATGTTAGATTCTAGTTTTTGCAGCTGAATAGACCAAATCACAGCCTAAAGTGGAAGACCAGGAGTGCTTTCCATATTCCATGTCCAGTACAGGATGGGATATGTCCTGTTCCTTACAGTTTAGTCACCCCAAGTAGCTGAAGGCCAGAGTTTGTCCTCCACAGTCTTGTTGAGCTCTGGATTTCACACACTCAGTGGTATGTGACCGTGCCCTGTGTGTTTTTCCAACAGGTATGTGAATCGAGTATTAGTCCATGACCTGGCATGGGATCAGAAATGGTACTTCCTCTGTAACTCTTGGCTAGCCATTGATATTGGAGAATGTGTCCTAGATAAAGTGTTCCCAGTAGCAACAGAACAGGACATGAAGCAGTTCAGGTACCTCCTATTTAATGGATTTTTTTTTCTCTTGATAGCAGTCAGTCTCGAAAAACAAGCATGAAAAAAACAGCCCTAGAAAAAAAAGAAAATCAGGAAGGTCTGTCCACTGTCCTTAAAGGGCTCTGAATAAGGGAGAGAGGGAGGATGGTTACATAAATCATTACCCTAACACTAGTACCATACTGAAAATGTTGGTGCTAAAGAAGGATAGCCTGACAAACCTACAGAAACCCAATCATCTTAAGTGTAATTTTCTTAACAATTTAAATAGGAACTATTTGCTTTCCCCCTATGCTGTGTCCAAAAGAAAAGGACATAAGTAGCAATGACCATTCCATGCAAATCAAGCCATGATATTTGATCATTTCTCCTAGCTATTACTTCTGCTGATAGTGCCTAGAAGCATAAACAGGTTGGGACCCTGAACTAGGGCTTTGTTCTTCCCTCTCCTTTCTACATATCCATTTGATTTCCCTCTTCTCCTTCCCAGCAATCTGTTTTTCATGAAGACCTCCAAGGGTTTCCAGGATGGGCATATCTGGTACTCGGTTTTCAGCCGCTCCCCTCGAAGCTCCTTCACGCGAGCCCAGCGCGTGTCCTGTTGCTTCTCACTGCTCCTCTGCACCATGCTGACCAGCATCATGTTCTGGGGTGTGCCAAAGGATCCTGCTGAGCAGAAAATGGATTTGGGTAACGATCCTCACCATTGCTTGGGCAGACAAATAGACAGACAGCAGAATCTGGAAGCAAGAATTGATTAAATGGGTTTTTCCACAAGAAAGAGACTTGATGGGTTATTTTGCCTGGGGTTATTTTTTCTTCTCTGCTCTGTTTGACCTTGACAGGTAAGATCGAGTTCACATGGCAGGAAGTGATGATTGGCTTTGAGAGCTCCCTCCTCATGTTCCCCATCAACCTGCTCATTGTGCAGATCTTCAGGAACATACGACCCCGGCCAGCCCAGCAGGGCAGAGAGACGAAGCCGGGAAAGAATGTCCGGGTGTCCCCAAGCCTGCCTCCCACCCCAGGGGCCACCCAGGCTGCCTCTCTTACTCCTGAGGCTGTGACAAAGGCAAGTCCCAGTGAGTCCTGCACTGCCCTCTGCTGCCACACACTACCGGCTTCCCCAGCTCCACAAATTTCCCTGTTCGATGCTCTTCAGCCTGTCTGAAGAGAAAAGCCAATTACCACTAGTGCAAAGTGCCCACCTAAATGCAATCCTTCATTAAGGTCTGCCTTTGTACATCCCAGCCCTTGCACAGTTAGTTATTGTGTGTGACCAAATCACTGTGTTCAGGAGTTAGAGCAAACACTAAGCAAGACAGTGAAGATAAAAGGTACCATGGACCACATCTTTCTCAGCTTAGGTCCTCAGGCAGGCATGCTGCCCTTTTGAACCACAAAAGCTGCCTTGCTGAACTCACGGAAATCTGTCTGCCACATCCACCACTGTAGGATGTGCTATTCTTATCCATTCTGGAGATTTTAGCAGTTGATGCAGCTCCCAGCCAGTGGTAGTGTCAGATCGCATCAGCTTAAGCCACTGCAGCCAGAGTCACTGCTGTGTTGCTGATGTCTTTCCTAGGACATAAGAAGAATTGCCAACTCACTCTTTAAAGCCCTGAAGACTCCATCTCTCACCTTAGCACCAGACCTTGAAAAATCAACTAATATCAACACACTCCTGTCATTGGTTGAGGAAGTCATCTGTCAGCAGAACAGAGCTGGGCAAGGGTTTTATGATGAGAGCAAGAAGGATGGCCCTATAATTGTCACATTGGGTGCTATGGATATCCAAGGTAAATAACTCACTGTGAAATACCTGCTGAACCCTTGCAATGAAAATTATGATAGCACTGGATGTGATAACCCAAGCTCTTCTTACATTCTGACTCAAAGGCAACTACAGAATCACAGAATAACTGAGGTTAGAAGGGATCTCTGGATCCCACCATGCTGCTCAGAGCAGGGTCAGCGGGAACAGGATTGCCTAAGATCAAATCAGTCAGATGCTGAATGTCTCCAAGGATAAAGACCCCACAAATTCTCTGAGCAACCTACTCAGTGTCCAATATCTAAGATTTTTTTCTTATGTTCAGAAATTTCCCATGTTTTAAGATGTGCCCATTGCCTCTTGTTCTTTCACTACACCACTGAGCACCCAACTAAGTAAAGACAACTGTGAAATCTCTGTTTCTTACGCTGTAGAATCAAATGTTTGCTACCAGTCTGGCTTGGGAGCTGGATCAGCATCTACAAATGAAAAGACTCACAAATATCAGTTGTTTCACAAACTCTTTGACCTGTCATTTTTTTTTTCTTCTTGGCCTTATGCTGCTGTTCCTTTCAGTCTGACTCTCAATTAAACAAGAATATATGAGTAAACAATCTCACTGATTTCATTAAGACTCACATTTGGCTTTTCCAGAGAGTCCTCCAAGCTACTAATTGCACAGGTAAACCATGAACAAATTAACAGCTGATCTGATCTGACCTGTCTATTAAGATTTTAGGACTGCTGTTTAACTCAGATGCCTTCTGGAAAAAGTTCCAGGCCATTCCAGCAGAAGAGCATTAAGCTCTAGTACTAAAGCTGCCATTACATGTCCTTTCATATGTTAGTCTTCACTTCATCACATTCATGATCTTTAGCTCCAGAGAATCCACCCTTTGTACTGAGCAGTGGTTTAATCTATTTATTTTCTCAATAAATAAATAAATAAATAATTCTTTGCCTGCAGAAAAAACAAGAAGTCCAACTCCAGAGAAGAGAATTTGTGACCAGCTGAAATATAGTGATTACCATCGCTGCTTGTACCTGCAACTCCAGCATGTAGAGATGGAGCTGGAATTACTGGGGCCTCATAAATTTCAGATGCCTCAGAGTTACACACAAGCTGTTTGTCAGGTTCAGCATATGAAGAACCTCCTGGAGAACCAAATCTGCTCATCAGCATCCATCAGTGAGGGGTAACCCAGTTCTCATTCTAAGTATAAGTAAATTCAGGTCATGAATTCAAAATTGGACGGGATGACAGAGCCCAAATAATTACTGCTTAGCATGTGCTAGATAACTATTATTATATCTGTAAAAATAAGCCTTACTATTATACCACTGCAGGAGCTACAAAGAAATTTCCATGCACTGTGAACTGCACACAAAGGCAATAATGACAGATCATTGCTGTTTGTCATTTTTGCCTCCAAAGTGGAAAGTTACAATAAATGCCATGTGATAGTAAAAGGCTGGGATAATCACCCAGCTCCTAAGTCACAGAAGTCTCTTAAAATGTATGGATAAAGAAAAAATATTAAGCAGACAAAAATAGTTCTGTGAAATATGATAATTAAGTTGGAAGTATTGAAAACAATTGCACTAATTACGTCACTTGGCCATTATGATGATCACAAGAGATGCATTCAGCAGATTTAATGCACTCATAGCTTTGTCAATAATTCTGCTAGAGATTCAATTATGCATGAATTGAGGAGTAAAGAAACCCATCACATTTATTTTGATTTTAGCTGATCTCTGCACACTTCCTCATTATTTTTTCTCACTGTACTTTTTGGTATCCGTATATCCTATATAACTGCATTAATTAAAAGAATATTTTGATTTTATATCATAAGATGTTGCCTATTCCCAGTGAACCTGATGACTGCGATTTTGGTTCCTGTTCCATCACAGACTGATTTTTTTCTCTTCTGGTTCACTCTCAAGGTGGTCCCACACTCCAAACTTGTCCAGTGATGACAAGAAAAGTTCTTCTCCCAGAGGGCTGCCCTGGTGGTTTGTGTTCATTGCTTGGTTCCTTGTGGCAGCCACCAGCAGTGTGTCCGGGTTCTTCACCATGCTCTACGGACTCCATTATGGCAAGGAGAACTCCATCAAGTGGCTCATCTCCATGGTCATCTCCTTCTTGGAAAGTCTTTTCATTACACAGCCCTTAAAGGTGAGAGCCTCAGAAATACAACCACTGGCCAAGATGAACTCACCTGCTGCCATTGCAGGAAGACAATGTAAAATGTTCTAAAGAGCTGCAGATTTAAGATATAAAATGAGAAGTCTTTGTCATTCAAACAAGAGCAGGCAGGTGGTTTACAGAGTTCTGATGGGTTTTGCTGACATTAACTCCATTAGTTTCATCTCTCTTGCTTTGTCAGGGTTTAATGAGGTTTCTGACTGGTGAGGATGTGTCACAGAATTAGTTTAGCTGGACAAACCCCAGCACTGTGCACTGTTCTCTTGTTTATGGGCTTCAGCTGCATGGGTTCAACAAACCCAAAGGACAGTTGTTTTCCTGCAGTGCCTGGATCCAAAGGGATCCAGGTCAAAGCCTGAGCTTCTTTATATGAAGTATGGGAATATGGTGACTCTATAGCTGATTCCTTCCAGGTGCTGGGATTTGCTGCTTTTTTTGCTCTGGTTCTGAAGAAGGTGGAACATGAGGATGAAGAAAACACAGCTATTGATGGACCTTTATCTGCACCAGGTAACTGCCTAAAAAGTTAAAAATTATTAAAGAAAGTGCAGAATTCTCCAAGCTTTTTGAGTGCTTTATGAATATGTGACTAAGCTCAACTGTCTTGCAACAAAACCTGTAACTATTCCACAACTTAGTGAAAATAAATAAGTGAACAGTAAAAAATACACCCTTCATGTGGACTGCTAGGTCTTTATCTGACAAGCATAACTAAAAACTCTCACAAAGAAATTTCCCACATCCTTTAAGCCCTATATGGATGTTCTCAGGTTACATACTTTTCCACAGCTACAATTATCTGTATTATTCCCCTAAACTGAGCAGTGGCTTCTTCAGTCATAATCATATCTAAATAAAGCCCTCACTGAAAGACAGGAATCCTAGGGCACAGCAAAGTGCACAGTTATCTGATCTACAGCTTCCTCCCTGCTCAGCCTCAGGCTATGAATACAGCACCTTCTGAGATGCTCAGCCTAGAGAGAGACACCTGGACCACACCTGCTCCTAAACCCAACACACAGTTTTTGTGAGCTCCTTCCCTCCCCGGTGTTTGCCTTACAATTGCTGTAGTAATTGGTTAAATCACATCCTCTGTGTTCCTGAGGGAAAGCATTAGATAAAAATGTTTCCTTAGATGCTCCAAACAAACAAAAAGCAGGACATGGATGATCAATTGACTAATTCCAGGGTTCACTGCTCTCCCTCACAGGTGATTCACACCGTCTCTTCGGGGTCAGAAGGGACAGTAGAAGCAATATTTACCGGCCACCTCCTGCTGCTGATGTGGAGAAAATGAAAATCAGCTACATGAAGGAGCAGAAAGCATTTGCCCTCATCAGAGAAATCCTGGGTATTACCCATATGTAGATTATCTTGTTTTATTCAGTAATACTCATCAGTAATATTACATCAGTGAAAATATTATTCTCTTGGGTGACAAAGTTTTGGCATATCTTCAGCTTTCTGCCAGCCGTTATGATGTGAAGACAGGCTGTTCCCTGGCAGCTGGAGCTGCAGGGAGGTGGGAATGTTAGCTGGAGCTAAAAGTGTGGCTAAGGCTTCATTTTATGGTAAAAAAACACATCACAAACATGAGAAATTAAAGAAAAGCAGAAAGGATAAAAGGAGGAGGTCAATAGTTAAATGAAGCTGAAACCAAAGAGCAGATGGAGGCCATCTTTCTAAAAGCAGATAGTATCTATAGATAATTATTTATGCCCCTGTTTTATTTCCTCTAAAATCAATAGCAAAAAAAAAAAACCAACAACCTCAACTTCACTTGGAACAAAGTTAGACTAGTCATTTCATTTGGAGCTACCATGACTACACTTATTCAGCCTTCCCACTTATTTTCTTGACTGCTACTCATATTCCAAATGTGAAACACTTAAACTGCAGCACACTGAAGCAGCTTGGGTGCATTCCTTAGCACTGGCCACTCAGAGTCTACAAAGCACCTCCTTGGCCTAATGGCTGCTGGCAGCACTAATCATTCATGCAATCCATGTTGAACAGCATTGTTGAGCCAGAGCTCACATGTCTTGTCTCTTTCTGGTTTTTTTCCAGCCTATCTGGGGTTTTTATGGATGCTGTTACTGGTTGCCTATGGGCAGAGAGATCCCAATTCCTACTATTTAAACAAACACATTGAGGACAGCTTTACAGATGGATTCCATGATGTCTACAGTTACCAGGATTTTTTCACGTGGGCGAACACTACTTTACTCAAAAATCTTTATGGATCTTATAAAGGTGCAGAGTCACATTGTTTCCCTTCAGCTTGCCAGATTCTGAAACATTATTTTTAATACTTGTCTCTTAACTTGCATATTTGAGTGGAGAAAGGGACTGTGAGTGTATGAGGCTAGCAAGGAATATTATAATATGAATACCAGTGGATAACAAAACCTCACAGTTTGACCCCAAGTTAAACATCCCTTAATATTTTCCTTATATTTAATATAACCCAAAAGTTCTGTACTGCAATGCTAAATTTTTCACATTTTACATTACTTATTCCAGATATTCAGATACAACCTCAGTTTTACACAACTTTCTTTCCATAATTAAAAAAAAAAAAAAAAAAAGAATGGCAGACAGGTGGCAGGACCATAAAGCTTTTCCTCAGGAGAGTTGTTTGCATCATGACTTGGGTCAATGTGAAGGTGAATTATGCAGTACTAGCATGTTTCTATCCAGCCATATCCAGTAAAATATGACCCATTTTCCAGCTCACATTTAAGGGTAAAATTGAAATATATTAGCAGAGTTGTTCTTTGGACATCACAGGCCACATGAACACTGCATAAAGCTACTCTTCTATGGGACTCAAGGTGAGTCACTTTTCTCCCCCAGGCCTCACTTTCCTTCTGTAGAAAATACAGATGGGGGTGACAGAACTCTATTATTGTGAATGTTATTTGAGAACTCAGTTCAAATCAATATGAGGGTTTCATTTTCATTACTACTTTGCTTATAGTGTTTCTGAGAAAAGAATACATGGCAAAATATGAATGCATGAGTAAATCATAAATGAAATGAATACTATTAATTTTGTCATATTGCCAGTGCTGCTCTTTTCCATCTCCTGTTTAGGATTCATTACAGATGGCAATTCCAAGCTGGTGGGTAGTGCTCGAATTCGCCAAGTAAGAGTGAAAGGAGACACCTGCCCTGTATCTCCCAGACTCCAGCACATAGTTGAGGAATGCCACGCTCCATACTCCCTACAAACAGAAGATACATCAGCTTATGGGGAGCACTGGAATACCTCAGCCCTTGATAACTCCTCTGACTTGAGCTCAGCATGGCAGTACCAGAGTCAGTCCAAACTGAGAGGACACCCCAGCTGGGGTAAACTTGCCATCTACAGCGGAGGGGGATATGTGATTCACCTGGGAACTGACCCTAAAAATGCTTCCAGGTACCACTTGTGTTCTTGAAAATTATCAGTGCATCCTCCATGTGATACTGTCTCATTCCTGTGTGAACTAGATCACTGGCTACACATTCTTTTGGCAGAATTCTCCAGTACCTTTTCAACAATGTCTGGCTTGACACCTTCACAAGAGCAGTGTTTGTTGAATTTACAGTCTACAATGCCAACGTGAACCTGTTCTGCATTATAAGCCTGATGTTTGAAAGCAATGCTTTAGGTGAGTGCCTTTCCTAAGTTACACATTTCTGAAGACAGCAAGAAATGTACCTACAGAAGGTAGACATCAGTGTTTTCGTAGTTCTTTCTTTAGGAAACACAAGTATATTAATAAATCTAATAATGAGAGAATCAAAACAAATTTTCTAAACCATTTAGGAAAAATGCAGCATCATAGTAATATAGACCATAATGGAATATCTTTGCTTATGTTGTGGTCGTCTGTTGATGAAGAAAACATGACACTGAAACTTGATCTCGAGAATTTACACAACAGGAACAAGAAAAATTCTGTTTCCTAATTACTTCAGCTAATCAATACAATATTAGGACAAAAAGTACAAATAACAGTCTGTCTTTTTTGTTCCTGACAACTTCTAATGTATAGTTATGTAATCATGTAATACATAATCTGGATACAACAAAGAGAAGAGTGAAAGCAGATTCTGGTTTAGAGGCTATAAGAAAACATTTAGTCTGAGCAGCAGCCTCCTTAGGGTGCGTCCAAGGGTGTTTCCACATTGGAAAATGCCTGAACTGAGCTCATTTTGGGTTTAGAATGAGATTCAGCTTTTTTTTAAAATTCCAAGCCCTCCTGCTGTATTTCTGCATTTGCAGTCCAATCCAAACTCAATCCTGCTGGGATTACTATTGTTACTTGTATACAAGACAGCACTACCACTCTAAAAGCCTTGATTCTCTGAAATTCCTGTTAAAGGAAAATTTCAAACCCTTATAGGGTTACTCACATAGTCAAATCTAAATCTTAGTTTGATGGTTGAGTTCAGCCTCATGCTGATGTGAAAACAAGTACAGAAGTCTCACTGGTGAACTGAGTTGTTTGAATGAAAGCAGAAAGAGCCCTGAGGTGACCCCTGTTTGTTTTTTAGGGGCCTTCTTCACAAGTGCAGAGCTGCAAAGTGTCCGGCTCTACCCCTACACCAACAGCCTCCACATCTTTGTGGTTGCAGCAGAAGTCATTTATTTCCTCTTCATTTTGTACTACATGATAGTACAGGTGAGGCCCACTGGAAAGTCTGCCTGAGAGCATTACCTTGTGCCTGCTGTTGATTTCAATTACAAAAGCTTTAGGACTGTACTTGATTTCAGTAGCACTGATGCTGCTACACCAATGGAAGATTGAATCACATACAGTGTCAGTATTAAATAATAGGAAGGCAACACTTTATTTGGCTGTTTTTGAGAAAGATAATGAGAAACTAGTGCAAGATGTAGTTTTATTAATGCAGAGCAGTCTGCTTTATTGTGGAGGGCATTGCCCTAATCTTCAGAGGTGCATTGCATGATATGGAATCGTGAGATTGAAACAGTAAAACTCCTCACAGGGAAAGCTGCTGAAGAGTCTGAGATGGAGATACTTCCACAGCAAGTGGAATCTCCTGGAGATGGCCATTATATTGATTAGCTGGAGTGCGCTGTCAGTGTTTGTCAAACGGACAGTCCTTGGGACCAGGGACATCAGCTACTATCAGGAACACAAGGAGGAGTAAGTACTAATGCTATTTAGTGCATTCTTTGTTGTTGCTACTTATGCAGAAATACATCTATTTTTCCTCTTCCCAGACAGCACCTTGTCTGTGCTAGATATTGCTATCCTAGATGGCTATATATTCATGAAGCCTGTAAGTGTGTCAGGGCTTAGATTTGTGTCAGCAATAGGATTCTCTTCTGATACTGCTCTAATAAAATCCAGCAGACTTGAGCACCAAGTTCCCTTCCTGTCTGCATCACCCTCTTGTGAACCAACAAGCCTTTCTGCTACAGGACATCCAGCCAGAAAGCACATAATCTGCCTTGTTCTTTGTTGTAAAAAGCCATTGATTAGAGGATAATGGAATATTTAGTACAGAATGGAAAATTATAACATCTTTTAAAAAACAGTCACACAGGAAAGAGATTATAGAATCACAGGATAATGAGCAGAATTTGGGCTACAGCCTCGACCTCCTCTCCTTAGAAATCTTAGCCATGCACAACTGATCTTTTTGTGTGCACACAGCAGGAAGTGCAGGTGGGAACACTCAAGCAGGAACTCATTAGGTCTGCACTGAAACCCCAGCACAGAGTGACTGGCTTTTCCAGCACACCCATTTATGCACTTCAAAGGATTCTGTGTGCATGGTATATTATGTATTTTCTTTTTTTTCCTAACAGCTCCATAAGCTTCAGTGAAACAGCAAGAGCTGATGCAGTTCTTGGCTACCTGATTGCATTCCTGGTTCTTCTCTCCACAGTGAAACTGTGGCATCTGCTGAGGCTCAACCCTAAACTGAACATGATCACTTCAACACTAAGGAGGGCATGGGGTGATATCTCTGGATTCATCACTGTTATTGCAATCATGTTCCTTGCCTATTCCATTGCTGTGAGTACCACGGTGCTTTCTCTTGTCTGCAGTCTGCTCCCAGGTACTGTTGGGTTAAATCAACTATTTTTGACTGCCAAAAACAACATAGCTTTGCCATGTAAAATGGAATAAAGCTGCTTATCTACATCTTAGTTCAGCAGCTTGGAGCCCAAGTCTTCCGTATGAGTGAAAGAGAAATTAAAACATCCACTCATTTCTTGGCAAACTGAAATTTAGTGAAATATCAAACACTGAGCTGAAAAATAAGGACTCTTTGTGTGTAATAGATGTGACAAAGAACAAAATACAGGAAAAAAAGACTTTCTGGATAAAGCTTAAATTGTGGAGCATTCAGGAAGTGCCACTTTCTGTTTGGTTAGTTTATAAGTGGGAAATAATCATTTTTACATATCTAGTGGCAGGCTGAGCACATACAAGACATTCTCATATCCACGATAAAAGGTCTTCAAGTTAAACACATTTTGCAGCAAGGGCTCTGATCATGACACAAGACATGGCTTCTGTCCTCTGCAGGCAAACCTGATATTTGGCTGGAAGCTCTACTCTTACAAAACCCTCCTTGATTCGGCAGAGACCATGGTCAGTCTTCAGCTGGGAATCTTCAACTATGAGGAGGTACCACATCTAATTTTGAGAAGTTTACAGTTGTACAATTGGCATCTCAGCTATCAAATATGCTTTGACCCAGCAACTAGAAGGACTTTCAATTAGTGTTAAACATTAATCTAATTTTGCAAGCTCCACAGCTTCCTAAAGCAGTCACCCTTTCTGAGCAAGACAAGGACATCAAGTGAAACCTCTTTCATGTTCTATTTTGACCACGAGGAAGCTCATAATGAACCTTTCATTAAGAATCCTGCTCAAATTTCAACTAGAGATGTTACTAATGGATTACAAAACGTTTTGAGCAATTTCCTTAGAAAGCTATGGATAGAAATGTGAACAAACCCTGTGTTTCTTCTGAACACACCCTCTGTCTTCCCAAGAAAGTCAAGGCCTTCCACAAAGGAACTTTAAGTTTTTTGGGGTTTTTTTTTGGTTGGTTTTTTTTTTGTTGTTGTTGTTGGGGTTTTTTTTGTTAATCTTTATATACCACTTTTTTAGTAAGATCTTTCAAATATTTCAATATCCTTTGAACAATTCTTTGTGGATTAATTCTTGGACATCTCTGACTGTGAAGTCCTCCTTGGTGAATGTTTTTAGACCATGGATCCAATAGGATATGGGTGGCTTTGAAGATCAGTAATTTAGCACATTTTCTACCTCTACATCCCACTCATATTAATAATAAAAAGATACTCCTGTGTTGTAGCTTATATAAAAATGAGTGTTTTGATTTTTCACAACCCTTGGTTTATAAGTGTCTCTGAGAGTCTGACTGCATTTCTTTGTAAAGCATACAGTAAAATAAATGAAATGCATACAGGGATTTCACCTATTTTGAAAGCTGAAGCATTAGGAACCTTCAGCTGTTCTGTAGATAAACAGATCTCCAGGCTTGTCAACTTTCATGTGAAACTGTCATACCATTACAATTAAATGCAAATACTTAAAGCCCCCCAAAGACTGCCCATATTCACATACATATATATAAAATATTCTGTTGTCTTTGTACTATATCATATCAACAAAGGACAATACTAGAGTAGAAAATTTATATATGTGTATAATACATATGTCATAATTGATTAGACAAAGGATTTTCAAGGTGACAGAGTACTTATTGGGTCTCAACTGCTTGTATGTATGTAGATAGGTGTGTATGCTTTTTTGTTTGTTTTTTTGATGTCTTACCTTATGCATTATACAGGTCTTGGACTACAATCCAATTTTAGGCTCCTTCTTAATTGGATCCTGCATCATTTTTATGACATTTGTGGTACTGAATCTGTTCATTTCGGTGATTCTGGTTGCTTTTAGTGAGGAGCAAAAGCATTACCAGGTTTGTTCATCTAAGCTCTCTAGCTTTTAACATTTTTTTGTTCAATGCTTACTCAGGTATTCAACCATGGATGAAAGCCATGAAAATTCAGTCCAACTCTTAAGAAGGCAACATTTGCTCAGAAAGTACACTTCAGATTTTTCAGATTTACACTGTCCATTCCTGTTCAGATGAGTCCCTGCTCAGATCTGATTTGTAGCCTTCTGTTCACACACTACATCCATCAAAAAACTCTTAGGCTTGTGCTGGGCTGTATTGAAATCAGTGCCAAAACTGCTACTGAAGTGCAGAGGCTTTACAGCTCCGTTTAAAACTCATTGTGAGTGCCTGACCTATTCAAGCTATTGATAGTGTGGTGTGAAATCCATCTTAACACTCCAGTACGGCCCAGAATTCCTCTATGTTTTAAATAAAGTCAAGGGAGATGAAAACAAAGGATATGGTTGATAGAATACAATATAAATCTAGTTTTTCTCATTTACTTCATCTTGAAATAGTGGGTGTCTCATTGTGTATACCAGGAGTTGTATGGGAGCTGGTAAGTGCACTCTAGGCTCCTGTAGAGAGATTTCCATGGGATTTGACAGCCAAAATTTCTGTAGTGTCCATACTCATCTGGGGCTTCTCTCTGGATAGAAGTATTGGCACAATGTTTTGCTTGGCAGTCATTCATGCTCTGTTGAAAGTTGGCTTTTTTCACCTCAAGCAGAGATATTGTCTTGCAACTTGCCCTGGCTTCAGCAGAGACTGAGTCCACTTTGGGTGTGCACCTCTGAGTACCTTATTTGTTATCATTTCAGGCTTCAGAAGAAGAGGAGATTGTTGATCTAATGCTAATGAAACTCTTCAGTTTCTTTGGGATAAAATGCAAGAAGGAAGAGAAGCCGGCCACCGGTGAACAACTGGAGCAACCTGTCAGCGAGTGAAGGAAGACTATCTTGAAAAGTCACTTTGCTTGTGGGCAAATTATTTACTTGTTTGCTATCAGCTGCAGTGGTTAGGGTTAGATTAGGCTATAGGCTTAGTTATTAGAGCTTCTGATTAAAATGGGTTTACCCAAGGGAATGGCTGGAGCTGTGTCAGGGGAGGTTTGTGTTGGATATTAAGAGAAGGTTCTTCACCCAGATGGTGTTCGGGCACTGAACAGGCTCCCCAGGGAATGGGAACAGCCGCAAGCCTAAGAAAGCTCATGGAACGTTTGGACAACGCTCTCAGGCCCATGTGGGATTGTTGGGGTGTCTCTGCAGGGCCAGGAGTTGGACTTCGATCCTTGTGGGTCCCTTCCAACTCAGCCTGTTCCGCGATTCTGGGAAAACGACGCGGTGTTCACCCCTGAAGTGCTGCCGGCATGTTATTCTGGAGTAATAGCTAAGAAATAGCGGTAACCCTAAGGCGAAACGTCCCACGTGCACTTGCTGTAGACTTGGCCCCTGTATTTATTTAATAAACACCGAGCGGCTGTTGCATTGTCTGGCTAACTCCTCTACCTCCACCGCGGCGGCGCACGGAACATGGCGGCTCCCCTCCCTCAGGGCCCCGTGCCTGCTGCCGGCGGGACGCGGATCCGAGCCCGGGCCGCTCCCCAGGGCCCGCGGGTCCCCTCGGCCACCGCCGGCTCCGCCCCGCCGCCATCGCCACCTCCCGCCGNCGGCGGTGCCTGTGGAGGGTGGGTAGAGTGGGCTGCGGGGGCTCTCCCCGGCCCAGCCCGCGGGGGAGCCCCCGCCAGCCGCGACTGGGTGCGCGGAGCGGCCGGAGCGCGGGTCCCGCTGGCGGCCCCGAGCGGCAGCCGTCCTCTCTCCCTCTATCCCTCCCTCCTCCCCTGCCTCCCGCCGCGCCGTGTCCCGGCGGCCCCTCAGAGCGCGATGCTGCAGCCGCCCGGAGCCCCCCGGTGTCGGCGGGGCCCGGAGAACCTCGCAAGATGGCTGAACCCCCGAGCGCCCCTCACCTGCCCCGGACGCTGCTGGCACTCCCGACCCCGCTCCCACAGGAGCAGCAGCTGCACCTCCGTTAGTTGGCCAGAAACTTTTAACCTCATCTCCACACTGCGGTTTTGAGCAAAGCAGCTCAGTCCCCTCTGGTCCCAGAAAGAGGCTTCGCAGAGTGGGCCGAGCGGGGAGCACGCCAGCTTGCCCGAAATAGCGGGTCGCTTTTCCCGGGATTGCCGCTCACAAACAGCTTGATGTTGGCTCCAAGGAGCATCAGCAGCACTAGAAAGGGGCAGGGTGGGTGTCTGGCGGAGGCAGAGCCGCAGCAGGGACTGGCGTGGGCACACAGACTGACCCAGCCAGGCTTGCAGGGCCCTGAGCTGCTCTGCACAAGTTTGGCTCTGGCTCCTGTGCAGCCCCAGCTGCACGGCAGGGGATGGACTCGTGCATCAGTGCTTGCTGTGATTTTGCATTTGGTGTAGTTACTTCTGAAAGCATCTACTGGTGTCAAAGTTCTGTTTGAATGGAAGTTAATGCACGAAAGTCTGAAAAACAGAATCTGTGGTACTCTAGCAAATAGAAATGTTTAAAAAGTGGGCAAGAAGAGGAGAATAGGCTGTAAAAGTAATGACTACCACTTAGAAGAGCTCAGCCATTTCTCTCCCGACTATCGTAAACCTACCTGTTTAATTGCGTTCTGCTGCAAGAGAAAGAAATGTTTATTGTTCATTGCTTGCAAACTGAGTCAAGATCTAAGCTGTTTTTCACTATTCTGGCCAGTGTACCCATTGTTTTTCTATACACATCACTCGAAGCAATATCAGTGGTTTTGTTTGAGGTAGAGAGGAAGAGTTTTGTATGCCTCTTTGTGGAGGTGTGAGTTCACTCTTCAGGTGTATATGAAATACTTAATAGAGGCAGGTTACACTAGATGAAGGGCCAAGTTCAGAGTGTGCTAGTTAAGCTGAAACCAAAGTCCTGCTGAAATGAATGAAGCTAGAATAAATTCAGCTGCTCTTCTGTAAAAGAATGCAGAGAGAGATTTGGTAAGCATTGACATTTCATATTCCTTTAGGTTGATTTATTTAATGGGCTGACCACATAAGCTCAAAGTTCAAATTTTGAGATTACTTATTAACTGTTTTTAATTTGACCTTTACTTTATTTGCAGTGCTTTTTGTTGCCCAGAATTTTAATTTTTCACATTTTTTTGTTTTGGTTTGTTGATTTTTTTTTTCTTTTGTCCTGCAAGAAAGTTATATGCTCTTCTAACTGTTTGGGACGTTTCACTGCTGTATTCCAAAGTGGTGTGAAAATATTCTGGTTTTTTTATTAGCCTTGCTTTATAAACAGATTCCATACACTATTATTATCCTGAATAAAAATGTACTACTTGGCTTCTTTGTGCCATGTGTAACATCACTAATGTTCAGCTTGAGTTTGAGATTTTTCAATTGTCATTCTCCATTCTTACAGTTCATTACTCATTTCCAATAGAATTCCCATGGGTTTAGCATCTTGACATGAAATTATTTGAGACATTTAAGACTCTGTTCATTAGAGTGTGTCATGAGATTTTTTGTAGTTATAGAAAACAGTGCTAGGTGAAATTGTGTGGATTTTTGCCTGATAATTCATAGGAAAATACTTCATGTTTACAGTTTACTCTTGTTTGTTTGTGCATTGTACTTGCAAACCCACATATTGTCCTACTGAGCTCTGTAAAACTCGGGCCCTGTCTAAGACAAACAGTTTTATCTGAGACTTGCTACTCTTGAACATTTCAGACACAAGAGGATCACTGCAACTGCAGAAGCTTAAAGTATTGACTGTCTAGAAAGATTTTAGCAGGTCTACAGTGAGAGCTTCTGTTTTCCTTCATGTACAATTTTAGAAAATATACAAGGATTTGCAGAAGTGTTGTTTCTCTGGTGTTTGCCTTAAAGAGTTCAGCCCACGAGATGAGCTTGAGAGGAGAGCTGAACTGAAAAGGAAGGTGCATCTGTACTACTGTGGCACTTGTCCCTCAGGGAGCTGTTTCAGAAGTTACCTTTTCCAGCTTCTGCAACATCCCTTGCCTGAATTGATGGGTGCTGCCAGGGGAAAATAAAAAATAAATAAATAATTATTTTTTTTTTTACCAGTAGGAAGGTATCTACAGGATATTATTAGAAATGAGAAAATGGACATGGCAGGCTGAAAATTCTCAGAGTAAGAAAAGTTCCAGGAAAAATGTTAGCAAAAAAAATGTTGCTTTCTTCAGTTACTTCTTTTGAAGTTTCTCCATGTGACTTTATAAAAACAATTGCCTCTAATAAAACTGTCTTGAATCTTCCAGATCTGAAATGTAAGGAGAATTGTAACCTGGCTGTGAAAAGACTTAATAAGGTTTTAACAGGCCTGTTTTATAGAGATACAGAATAACTACTGTATTCTTCTCACAGTAACCATATTAACAGAGAGCAATTCTATTAAGTAGCAGTTGTCTGTATAAGTTGCCTTATTAATTTGTCCTGTATTAATTTGCCTTAATAATACATAGAACTGTGCCAGCTTTGCACTTTAATGAGATGCTGTAATGCTCACGGTGTTTCTAGAGTCACCAACACTGGCCTTCCCAGCCACAATGAGTAGTTATCAGAAATAAACACTAAATATGTTTGAAAAGCCACTGTGCTGTCATAGACATGTATAATTATGAGTAATATACACATCTAAGCTTTAGATTTGGACTTCTGTTTGAAGTAGAGCTGCTCTTTTTGCTCCTGTACTTTATCAGTCTCCAGATGGTTGCACAGGAACTGATAATACTCTGAGCAGGACACCCAGTGAGCCTCTGCCCTGTCACTGAGCATGTTCTGAGCTTCTCTAAATTGCATGTGCTGATTAAAATATTTTCCAAGAAAAAATGAACAAACTCAGTGAAAAGCCCCACAGTTTAAGCCTGCAAATGTGTTACTGTGTTTAAATGAGCAATGTGTCACTTCTTTCTGACATGTCAGGTTTGTTTCCTTTTAGCCCGCAAGTTCACAGACAAGCACGAGTGGGTATCTGTGGAAAATGGCATTGGAACAGTAGGAATCAGCAATTTTGCACAGGTATTGATCCCTCCACCCTTGCCCAGCTCTGCAATATTTATTTATGCCTATCTGCTCTGTCCTTGCTCTTTGGACATTTACGGGGGTGTTTGTATTGTTTTAATTGCATGTGCAACACAGTGAGCATTATTTGTGATATTTGTGCCACCTCAGCATTCTGATAAGGTCTTAATGGCCTCAGATTGAGCCTGTGGAGAGCTGAACTTGGTGAGAGACTTCAACGTTCAGGTCTAAGCCTGAGCAGTTCCTGGCTGTGTGAAGAGGACATCCTGTACGTTTTTAGGTCAAATTTCTTCTGAACACAAGTATGGTGAAATCCCTCTGGCTAAAGAGCAGTTGTGAACAGATGTACAGCATGGCATATAGTTCTTACTCTAGGACAGAAATTCCATTGGATTTTTTGTTCTCATGCAGGTATTTGATTTGGAATAGTCACAGGCAAATTCTGGGCTGTATGTGAAACTTAAAAAGGAATGGGACAAGCTATCAATAAATGGAATTTCTCAGGACAAGCAGCATTTCTTTTAATCTCAGCTTTCTGTCAATAACTCTAATACTCTCTGGTCTTTTGTGAGATAAGGGTACATGTGTCTGGGAAGAGTTGAGACAATTTTTATGGTGATAAGGGTCCCAATTAAGTCAGTGAGGACAAACTGTGTGCTAACAGCTCTCTGTAGCTGATGCTAAGATGATCAGTTGATGTTATTCCTCATTCTTCCAGAAGAAATCTGCATATAAACTGAGCCTGAAGGTTATTAGCACTGTAATAGCGAAACAATAATTTGGATTGGGCATGATAACACAAAAGTTTATTCACATTAAGTGTTTGCTAAGAAAAAGTGAAAAATATGCAATCTGTAAAGAATGAGAACAATATTTAGAGATAAAGAATACTTATATGCAGATTCTAGAGTCACTGTATCAGTTCTCTCCTGTATGTAGTTTTATTAATGTATGCTCTGATGCTTTTGTTTTTGTTTTAAGGAAGCATTAGGAGATGTTGTTTACTGTAGTCTTCCAGAAGTTGGGACAAAGTTAAGTAAACATGGTAAGTTTCAGTTCTAGTTGCTCATGAAGTGATTGTTCTACTCATCCCACTCTTCCTTTGCAAAGATAAATTTTCTGAAATAATATTTATGGTTATTAATACCATTATAAAGCTTTTGGATGCAAAATAAATTCAGATATTTCTACAAGAGACAGCTTTAATTTTAAATTCTCACTCTCAGACTGTGCTTAGCAACAGAAAATACATGCTTTTTAAACTGTGAAGATATTGATTCAAAAATAAAGCATTAAAATATTTTTGTGATGATTTTATATATACTCTGTTTTCAAAATATGGTCTGAACTTGCAAGTGTTGATTTGTAATTCTCCAGTTATGCATTTTGTGAGTTGCATGATGTGAAACTTCGAATTGATATCAAGCTCTAATTTTTCTATGAATATAGAGACTCAGTAATTTTGAGGTATCAAATATGATCACAGAGTTTTTGCTTGTTAGTGGTGTACAAGTTGTTACATTCTTCATCATTCAATTATGCAGCTTTTCCTGTTAAAGAAAGTGAACATTAACAGGTAGAAATTAAAAACCTTTTCCAGTATTATGGTGGAGAGCTGTCTCAGTAGTATATGAAGAAAAATTTGTCATTATTTTTAGACAATTTAAAAAAAAGAAATGAGAGTTTATGAGGTAAAGTAGAAGGCCTTTCTTGTGCCATCCTACTTGTGGAATAGATCCCCATCAAACTGTTTTGGCCAAATCTATTGCATTGAATACTGACTGTTAGACAAAAGGTCTCTCTGTGTAGGATTTTAATTAACCAACTTGTAGTTTTGCTTTATTTGAAGGAATTTCATTTCCATTTAAGTTCTTTTCTTTTCTACCCATTCTGGCCTCAGTCTAATTCCAAGCATTCCCAGAACAAGTTGTTCTCAGATCCCTTGTCCTTGTGCCTATCTACTCTTGTGACAGCTCCCTGTTCCTTCAGCCTCTGTCTTGTTTGCTTGTGGCTGAGAGCTGCTCTGGATTAACATTGCTCCAGGCACCATTTCCATAACTCCCTACAAAACAGGAAAAAGGGAAGAGCTGCTGGGTGCTTCCAGTGTGGTGCTTCTGAATACTAATGTGTGTTTTCCAGTGAGTGCAAATGTAACACTTGATAGTGTTTCTGAAGGAAAAATGGAATTGCTGAAATTGTGGCTTTGTTGATTTTGTAACCAAATTACAAATAAAAAGGTTTAAATTGTAGATAAAAGGCATATTTAAGTCTCTTGCAGCAAGAGCTGGGTGTTGTTCCTTCTAAGTCAATGTCATATGTGCTGTGGGCTTCAGGCAAAGGATTAACCAAATGTAAGAAATTCCTGTCCCTTCTGTAGTAGCCAGCTAGCACAAATTCCCCAGAATTCAAGAGCATAAACATCAAATTTAATAATGCTGATCCTTGTTGTAAAGTGGGTGACTTCAATCTGTTTTCTTGCACAAGATCAAGACATTTCTTCACTGGTTGGGTCATCACCAGAATGTCTGACTGAACAAATGGAAGTGTTTGGTGTTTTCCTCTTAAGAACATTGAGTCATATTCTCTGTTTCAGATGAGTTTGGGGCTTTGGAAAGTGTGAAAGCTGCTAGTGAACTCTACTCCCCTCTCTCAGGAGAAGTGACTGAGATTAATGCTGCCCTTGCAGATAATCCAGGGCTTGTCAATAAATCCTGTTATCAAGATGGTAAGATGTCACTTTTATCTTTGAATAATGAATACTGTGTGGATTCTTGCTGCTACAAATGGCTCTGCAATTCCTGTTCTTCCAGTTTAATGGTGTGGAGAGTTAAATGGAATATACTGAATATAGTTCAAGCCCAGTAAAATTTAACATAAAGCATTATCACAGTGTCTTCTTTGAACAGCTGTTTTACAGCATCTTATTTTCAGATACACACTGTGGCTGAATTTAAATCTATTTGCCTTGATTGCATTTCTGGGTTTTGGATCTTGTAAGAGTTCCTGACACTGAGAGGTCAGGCTCCTTTATTCTTTCGAGGCAGCATCTCCCTATGCCACTGTCACAGCCAGCACTAAATTACACAAGTGCTCTGACTCAAATGGACATTTCTTATGATGAGTTGGTTGGTTGTTCATTTTTTAAAATACTGAAATGTTGTTTTGCCTGCACAAAACCCTGGTTAATTCTCCAGTGATCCAAGGCTGGTTGTTCCTGCTGGGAGTGCTTTCCTAAGGCAGTAACATGAATGAATTGTTCTTGTAGGATATTAGCAATTCTTTCTAATTTCCTAACTACAGGTTGGCTTATCAAGATGACTGTGGCAAACCCTGCTGAACTTGATGAACTGATGACTGAAGATGCCTATGAGAAATACATAAAATCCATTGAGGACTGAGCTGGAATTATGAAATAAATTCATATAAAATATCTCAGTGTAGTTTGTCATCAATTAAGGAAATACTGAATATCCAGTTTTGGCAACTTGAAAAATACCACTTAAGATCACATATACAAGACTATAAAAAATTACAGTGATAAATGTGTTTCACATCTGTGTACCTGTGAGGGTTTTTTATTCTGTTGTCTGATTTGTGTAACTGCTGTGTGTTATCTATAATATTATGGGAAACAAAATTCACTTGCTGAAATACATAGTTCCATAGATCATTTGATGTCAAATTTAGTAACAACAGCCTTAACATGTTAATTTTGATATAGGCACATGACTGTTCTCATGACCTGGCCTATAGTTTTCCCTGAACCACTTTCCTATTGCTCCCAAACCACTGAAAAGCAGTGTCTTCCTAACCTACTCATGTTCTTCTTTCTTAGGGTTACAAAGATGATACCAAAAAAGGAGGAGCCATATCAACTACCTCTCTGTGTGATTTTTATTTCTTTACAGAACTTATTAATCCTTCTTTTTTCTTTTTACTATGTAATCAAATAGTCCTGCCTGTGAGACAGGAGGGACAGGGGCCCTGCCTTCCCCTTACTGTGCTTTCTTAGTGTGCAAAGCTCCTGCAGTGATTGTTCATCAGGGTTCTATAGTGGGTAATTTAGGCTGTATTTTGTCTAGTAAGCACTACCTAAGTCACAAGTAATTAACAAATTAATATTCCATCTTTTGCCTGGCAATTGTGCTGATTTCAGCAGAGCAAGTATTGTGGAAGTCGTGTGATCAGCAATAATTTGACATATCATGTATCTGTGTGTGTCTGTATTTAAGATCAAGTAGCCAACTGCTCTAATGACATCACAGAACTGAACCCAAAACTTACCCTTTGCAAAGCAGTGAATTAAAGCAGCTGATTCCATTAGACTTAATATTTAATGACTCCACAAATGTGAACTCAAAGTTGATGTGACATCCGATGGTAAGGTGGAGTTGTACACACCTGCACTTTAGGAAAACACAATGGTACAGCAGAGTTGTGGTCTAAAAGTTTTTCTCACAATTTTAAAATGGTTGTTAGCAGCTAAGCACAAAATGGGAACAAACCCCAACGATTTGGGTTGATCTAAGAGGAAGCAGGGGAATGCTTAATTCATGTAAGATGACTAAAGCAAAATTCATATTGCTTTGAAAGTTCCTTCTTTCTAAAGGGATGTGAATCACTGACCTTCTAAAGTGCACAAATACACTGCTGGTAATATAGAAACCTTTCTAATGTATAAAAAGAGGGTTTCTTTTATGATCTGAAGGGATGTCAAAGTAATTGCTTGGGTGGTTTTTGGGTTTAAATCCTAGGAGCAAACCTTTGCTGCACAAGTCACAGATCAAAGCCCTGCCAAGAGTGAATCCACTGTGTATTTAAGATGGTTTCATCTTCTCCACAGGAGTTAAAACTGCAAAATGAGTAAGAGGAAAGAGGGAGTTTGACTGTTCCAAGGGAGCTCTAACTTGGCAGTGGCTGATAAACAGAAGGCTCTTGTAAACCTAGTGTAAATGTTTTAAAAACTGTCCCTACTTATCCATTATTCACAGTTCCATGCAGTATTTATTGTGACAACATTCAGGGCTCAGAGAGCTGGGAGCTTGATCCTGGCCTCTTACAAACTCCCTGCCTCAGTTTGTCTTTTGTCCGTTGTGCACTTCAGAAGGGAAAGAGAAAGTTTGTTTCAAATACAGTAAGTGGAGGTAGGAATACAGGAAAATGTTTCTATTTGATACTGTTTCTTTCACCATCTTTTTTCCTACTTGGCTAGAGAGTAACAGGCCCTTCATTCTTTTCCATGTAACATGTGACCCTTGTTGATCTCCTCAAAGAGGTTAGTCCAGAGCACTGTAATGCATTTTTGTACCATTTTCCCTTAAAACGTTTGTATTCTTTTATTTTGATCAATAAAATAGTAATTTCTGTAATGACCTGGGGAACCTGGGGAACAACAAAAGCTGAGAAACCTGGTCTCTTCTCAAACTTTGCCCATTTAAACTGTATTAGCAGTTTCCATACATCGGTGTGGGTAAATGACAACAGTCTGGGAAAAGTACCTGAAACAGAATTCAACCTCTCTTTCATGGTGTACAGGTGGAAAAGTGATGTTCTGTTGCTTAAAGAGGAAGATCAAGAACATCTCTATCCCTAATTCTTTAAAAATTTTATACAACTTTAAAGTGACTTATTCCTCTTAAAATGGGAACAACAGTACTTAAGAGATTTTTTTTTTCATGTGGTTTATGCCAAGAGCTGTGGTGTTCTGCAGTTTAGGACAAATTATGTCTATTGGACCAAATATTTTTATACCTTTTTACAATTCACTCTACCTGAATTATGCTGCCAAAACAATGTGTTCTTCCTTGTTTGATGTTTGCTACCCAAGCACAGCTCCAAGCATCTCATGACTTCACTGAGTTCAGCAGCAGCAGAAAGCCTCAGGCAGAATGCAAGAGCATGAATGCAGCACTTGCTGACATGAATCCACAATGAATGTGTTTATCAACATAAAAAGATAGAGTGAATGTGCATTACCTTTGGTCTATAACACAATTTTAAATGCTTTTATATAAATCATTGGGGAAAACGTCAAACTTGATCACCAGTGTGTGCTCCTACAGAAAATTAATAAAGGAGGTGATTTCTTAACAAAAATAAGCACTTCATCTGTGACCTCTTAAGTCTTGATCCTGAGCTTAAGAACTTAATTACAATTAGAGGGTAATTTATATACATTATAGATTCAATGTAGAGAGATTTGGTTTACAGCAAGTTATAATCCCACAACCAATAATTACATCTCTGTATCTCCTGGGGGTTAATTATATCATCACCTTTCTTTGTGCCAACACTTCCTCACTCTTCCACAAGTTCCAACCCCTTTATCTCCCCAGTTATCTGTCTGACTAATAGAAGCTAAACTTGGAACTTTTTCAGTCCATATTTTATTTTCCAAGATTTTTATCAACATCAGTCCCCAAAAGCTTGAATACCTTACATTTTGTCTTGTTTTCAGCCAGTGGGGTGCTGCATCTCTCTGTGACCCTTGGGCTTGTAATGTATACAAGTAGAAATCATGTAGTTATTACTTCTTACTGGAGAGAAAAAAAAAATCAGTGTTTAAAACTAAAAGAACTAAAGTACATCAGAACACTGCCAAGTGTTTTGATGAGCATAAAAGAAGGGCAATGTCATCTTCACTCTCATTAAATTAGCAGTGAGACAATCAGTTAAGCAGCTCTGATTAGAAGTGCAGCAAATCTCAGTATGCAATGCTTGCCTGAACTGGTGTCTGCAGACAAGTGATGGCCTGTGGCTAAGGATCCTCTTTCCTTTTCCTTCACACTGATAGGCTGGGAATCTAAAAGCTCCCTGTAGAAATGGTTCCCATCACTGAATTTTAATTTGCCAAACTGACACAGAAAGGACACAGCATCCATCTTCAGCCCAGCTGAGTGAATCAACTGAACTGCAGCAACCAATCAACCTTTTCTGCTGTGGTGTGGGGAGCTCACACAGCAAAGAGGCAAAGGGAACTGCACCACCTGCACTAAATATTCTGGAGAAGAGAAAGAAAACCTGAGAATATCACAGAATTATTTAATAAACACAGGTCACCTGTGGAAAAAATGCTTCAGGTTGCAAACGGTGCTCTGACTGAAATGACTGCAATTAAAAATAGGAATTGTCGCCCAAATTCACCACACGGTGGCACTTGGAGCCTTGGAGCCGGGGCAGGGAGCTCCCGGGGCTGCAGCCTCAGCCCAGGGCAACTGCAAGAGCAGCAAAAGAGATGAAGACACCACTGAAAATGTTTAAAACACACAAACTCATTTCTCACAGCACCGCATGTAACAAAGAAATTAACTTAAACCTCGTTTCATTGTACCCATCGTCATGTGACTGAACTGATGGAAAACTGCATCCTTGGGGATTCCATTTCCAGGGACCAGGACCTCATGCCTGTAAGGGAACATTAAAACACCCTCGAGCAACGTCCAACCATTGCAAATTACCATCAAGATGTGCTGCAGATGGCACAGACAAATTGTGAGAGCAGCTTAGGAGTGTCCTTGATGTAATTTTCTGCACTCTCCCCACGCTGCTTGAGACAGTCTAAGAAAAGTCCTTGGCAGGAGAATTGACTCTGTGGTATCTGGATTGCTTAGAGTTTGCCCACAATATTGATGTCTCTCTCTTCCTGACAAAGCACAGTTCAGTCATTTCAGACCTGATCTATTTTAATGCAGTACAAGTATCCTACATCCTTTGCTATTAGGCTGTTTTATTTCTCATTTGTTTATAGCGTTTAATTATTTATGGTGTTGGATGTATTTTGTGTAGAGAAGCATTTAAATGCAGGTACAGCACTTGTACCTTTCTCTGCCCATGAAAGTCAATCCACAGGACAGGAGGATGAGTCTGCACTTTTCAGGACACAAACTTTTGCCTTCTACCATCACCTGCCTCCCTTCTTTCCTCTGTGGGTCTGGATCAAGAGAAAATGACAGAATTACGTGTTCTTGGCAACTCGTGGCTGTTCTGAGAAGTCCTCACCTGTGCCACAACTGGCAAGGCAAAGTCAGTGCTAAAAGTCGTGTAATATCACCCTTGTACAGCTCCTTTTTCCTGCAGTGTATCACCCTCATCCACAATGATTATTATTATTATCATTAGTAGCAGTACAACTGTCTGAATACTTCACTGATTTTAACTCCTGTTATTAATAAGACTATCTACAACATGTAATTCTGATTAATCATCAGATGAATTACCGTAGTCATATACTGTCCCATGGAATAGTGAACTAAAAGAAAAATTAATCCAAGAACAATGTAAAACTACATTAAACTTCATTATAATCTTCACTTAGAACTGTAATCTCATTACTTCAGGACCATTCAAGTATAACAGCAGTTTTAAATTCAAAGCACATTCCTTACAAAAAGAAATCTAAATTACACTGTGTGATTCTAACTAATGCAGTCTAATATTTATGTAATGGTATGCTAAGAAAATAGTTCTGGATTCTGTAATTTATGTGGGCTAAGAGTTAATTTTTACTTTAACAGAAAGATTAGATGGATGTTAAATCATGAAAAATTCCCTCTGGAAAAAAAAAAAAAGAAAAAAAGAAAGAAATCTAGGGCTAATATTAATTACTTCACCTTTCCAAAGAAACGCATGCACAAAAAGAATTATTATTAATGAGACAGCTAGGCAGATGTTTCTGAAAGAGGATAGAAAAATAAGTTGTACCAATTACATGAGAACAAACACAGAACATTTTTTCTCCTTGTGGCTACATGGCTTTTATCTGTATTATAAAAAAGGCTTAAAAAGTGTTAGTTAAAGAAAAGCTGAAAACTGTTCTTGGCATTACAAGAAAAGATGCTGAATACACTAAAAGATTGAATAGCAGCACATTGTAACAATTCAAGAAATAAGTGTTTTAAAGTAGGTAATGAACAGAGAAAGAATGTTTGGAAGAATGCTTGGGATCATTTAGCTGACACAGGCAGCCCTTCCTCAACCACAGAGTGCTAAAATGGGGCTGAAATGGTGCTATTGAAACAAGACAATAAAACCAGCCATTTTTATAAAACAGCCATACATTTACATCCACTCCCATCCCCTCACCAGAACTCTCCAGGAGACCCCCTCAGGACAGGCTGGCTGGGAAATGTCCCAAATATCAGGCGTTTGTCTCACATTTGCAGGTGCATCCCAACATGCACTGTAGAGGTTTTGGAACATCATTGCTTCAGACCCTCAACAAAAAAGTCAGCATGGTTTGTGGGTTAAATAAAAAAAAGTGTTTATAGTCACCACATGCTCATGATTTGTCTCATTAATCTTTAATGGCAGCTAGAAGCTACAGGTTTATAAATATCTCTTTTTTCATAATTGTGACAAGCAGTAACTAGATGCAGTTTTGGTGGAAATTTTTCTGAAATACTGTAAGGCTAGGTAAATTACAAGGCATTATTAGAAAATGTTGATTTTGACTTTTGGTGATATTACATTAACTTTTACAAACATTAGAAACAAACATCATTTGGTGAAATATAAACATTGCAGAAGACACTACAACTAAAAGTTATTTACCAGTCAAGTACAGAGTTAAGTAACAATTTTTTTTCAGAATGAAGTCACAGTAAATCAAAGAAACAGTAATAAAACCCTGCATGTTGAAGAACACTCTCTTCAACAGACAGAACCTCTGTTTGTGTAATGCTACAAGGGAGGAGTTGGGTTTGTTCAAACCTCTCCAAGAACAGCAATTCTGTCACAGCAATTTTCCTGCAGTGCAACCTGGGTTCATGTCTAGATGGTGGCAGGTTTTGCACCCAGGGTGCCCCTCCATGAAGGAGGCACAGGAGGGTCACAGACATTTTTTATACCACAGTTCAGAAACTTGACACACGAGTAATCCCAGCCAGTTTTAGTTTGACTACTTTTGATCAGCTTTACAAACACACTTATTAGCTCTTTGCATTTAAAAGTGTAGCACAATTTGGCTTTTTAAGATACAGAAATACAAAAAATTTTAAAACTCACAACAGTAACACAACTTTTGTCCTAGAAGGTGATAAGTGTAACGTGTGAGACTTGATTATGCAATGAAATATTATGAAATATTGTCTTGTTATTGTTATTCAGAGGAGTTTCTTATGATTTAGTGAAGTCAGGTTGGACAAAAAAGAGCCTAAAGTTATAACACCATTTAAGACACACATTTTCCTTAATGACACTTTAAGCAGAGTATTCTACACATAACACACTGATACATGAACTACACCAATCAAGTTAATCCCTATAAAAACAGGTGCACCATAGAATTGCATAGAAGGAAATCCCTGGCATTAATAGCTTGCACTGGAGACTAGGACTTTCTCCCTGCCTTTCTAGATCAAAGCACATATGTTTTTAAAAAAGCACATCTCACACTTGACATTATTCTTAGCTATATTCTTTGGAATCACTAGTGCATATGTAATTTCAAGCAATTTTTATACTTCATGCTATTGTTTAATATCTATAAAATGAAAATTGCAAGGAAAAAGTTTCCCTGCCTTTTCCTCCAAAAATCTAATGTAAAACAATGTTCCTACATAGCATAAAAATAAAATTAAATCTTTCCTCAACAACAGAGGCCTCAAGAAAAAGCCAGAGTGATTAATGAAGAGGATATTCACATGAGATGGGGAAACCCAGGGTCAAAAATCCTTTCTGTGAGGGTATTTTAAAACTATATTTGTAAGTTGGATAAAGAAAACCTCCAAGCAATAGCCAATGGTTTTATAGCTCATTATCCACTTTGCTCATGGAAGACCTACATTCAAGCCCATACACAGATGTAAGGAAATACTCTTATAACTTCTTTATTTTAGGGCAATTCTCTCCTGTCAGCTGAACCTGAGAAAACCTTCACTGAAACAGGTGTGTTTCCCTGAACATGTTTAATTTTGAAATACACCACTGTCTTCCATTTTAAACAAAATACTGATCAGCTCTTCATAAGGCCAGTGGGCTTTGTTTTACAGCAATATTGACTATATTTACTTCTTGCCTTGAACTATTTATGTTGGAAAATCCTTAATTTCAGTGCTCAAAAATATTTCCGTTCCTTTAAATAATGCTTCCATTTACTCCAAGCATGTGCACGTGGAGTATGTACAGGAAACAGAATTGCTGGGGATTTGCCAAAAAGCCATGCAGAATAGCTGGAAGGTAAAAGTAATTTACTTCAGGAATTCCTTGCACTGAGCACTTTTGTTTCATGATATAAATCCTGTAGACAGATTAAACCCATCAAAAAATTTTAACAATATGCATTATGCAGCATCAGATAAGTAACAGCAGAAGTTGAAAAGGCCAGGTCTCCACAAACAGATTTCATAGAAAACTAGAACTTCTGGCTTCAGAGAGAATATATATTTGGAATATTTGTGCAAGAGGTGAACATATATGACAAACATATTCTGTTATATTAACTGTAGTCACAATTGGTTTTTTACTTAACTACATACATGTAGAGGTGTACCAGGAAGACATATTTCTGACTGACAAATCTTTCACTGTGATATGGGAAAATATTATCAAATCCTTCTAACTGCTATAGATACAGGGTTTCTGGCACAGCCAAAAATGTGTCAGGAATTGGGATTATTGTATTTCTGTAAAAATTTCATTTTAATGACAAGTTCATTATTGGACTTGTGGTGGGAGAGCTAAGGAACACGTGAGCTTTATTTCTAGGAAATGCTGAAAGGCACATAAAAATTTGAATATATGATATGTTCAAAAAATCAGATTCTGAGCATTTCTGCAGGTTACTTTACATTAAAATTAGCAGCTGTTTGCCTGTTGGCATTATGGAAAAATATTTCACATATCTGTAAAGGGATGATGCTCATGCATGAACAGACATTTGTTCATTCAAGTGATATACTTGCCCCTCACATCTGCTGAAACAACTGAGTGTGCACTTACTCTGTTGTTTACTGAGATACTGAGGCACACACATTCACAGCAAAAAGTTACTTGCAAATGGTGAAAGGAGAAAGAAATTAATTTATCTGAAATGATGTACATTTAGTGAAAGTACAACACCTTCAGTTACTGATTTTATGCTAATAAATAATATGTTTAGCTAGCTGAAATTCCATTTATGGTCACTTTATAGTTCTAATTTGTTTTAGGATTTCTAATAATTAGGATAGATCTTCAAAATTTTGCCACAGAAGGCATATGCAAAAACCCTACCAGTTCCAGTGTGAAGCAGCAAACATCCATGTCTATCAGACATACAGTACAACTCAGCTCTCTGGATAAATGAGCATTATAGTGCCCATAAAACAACATGGCACATTCCACAAAGCTACAACTTTGCACCATGAATGACAGACACATTTTTACACCTGCAGAGACAGAAGCAATGAATAATTCACTTACAAGTGAAGTACAAGAGCAGAGGATTATTGCCATGCCTAAACCATCCTGGTATCACCTGCAAAGGGAGGTGGCATGAGCCCCATTCATGCAGATAACATCATTTTTTCTAGAAACAGATTGGCTCAAAAATTTTTCAGATATTTAACTTTGCTTGTGAAAGTTTTTTCTTGAACAATATTCTCTAGAAATACAAATCTAAAAATATGTTTTGCTCAAGCTCCCAGTAAAATAATTGGTGCCCTGCCAACTTGAAAATGACTCCCTCCAAAACAGGTTTTTCTCCTCAAAATCATTGTTTATGTATTATATAAATATAATTTGACATTTCTATTTCATCTCCACTTATCACAGTGCTTCTAGCAAGTATTAGATGGAATAGATGGGCTCAGATTGAAATCTAATGGATTGAAAACTACATGAATGCTGCCAGTGGAAAAATACTCCCAGCCACTGAACTGAACACATATTTGGAAATGTGAATAAACCTTTCTCAGAAATAAATTCATGTGACAGAAGTGCAAATGTGTAATTGAAGTAGTGCAGTTTTGGCATATGCTACTGTAATTTCTATGAACACACCTCAGTCTCCTTCCACAGCCTTCATCAATGGCATCCTCTGGTCAAAGCTGGCTGGGTGCAGCCTTCCCTTTCCAGGCATTACAATGGAGCTGTCTCTAAACCTCCTACAAGACCATGTCTGTTACTGGACTTGCACATGTCTCATCAATAATCTCTGATCAAGCCCATAGAGTTACTCACAAAGTTTAGGTTAAGGTCAGGATTAACTGCTTGAAAGCTCAAGAGACTGTTTTGCAAAACACTCTCCTGGTATGCTTCAAAAGGTTGAATATTCAGATTTGTGTTTGGCAAAGGTGGCCATAAATAAAAGAACAATAATATCTGAACAGTATTATAAAGCCCAATTCTGCCTGCAAAATTCCAACTAAGAACATCAGTAAGTTCACCTAAGCCATGATCAAAAATAAAGTGAAATACAACAACTCCTTGTGCACTTGATGCAGGTGCATCCACTTAGGTAATCCAAATTGAAAGTGTTTAAGCCACAGGTGCTGGAAGGAGATTTTAAAACTTTTTTAGAGACTTTTAGAGAATTTTTACAGACCTACATATGCTGCATAAATCAAACAACAATGAAAACTGCCAATCACTGGGAAATAATTTTGGAGTTCTAGAATTGCTCAGTATTAACAAAAAAAATTAGTGCTGTCCATGTTTTTTAAAGCCATTGAAACAATAAACAGAAAACCCTGTAAAAACTTCATAAGCAAAGTTGCAGCATCAGTTGATCTATAATGCATAGAAGCTACTTTTTTCTCCAAGCAATTTCATTAGTCCACACAGCTGCTGTTGGTTCACTCTGTCAGTTAAAAAGGCCAAGCTTTGGAAAGCTACAACACATAAATAAATGATGGTTTGCTATATTTCTACCAGATTTCAAAGTGCTTTCAAATGGAGACAAGTCCTTTTCCTTCTCTCCAGTATTAAGGCTCTTAGAAAAAGTAAAGTTCAACTAAAAGACACTTGGGCTTGCTTTATCAAATATACCACTTAATATGTTTTAATCATGAACATTTCAAGACCCTAGCTGTGCAATTCTAGCTTTATAAATGTGTTCTAGTAACTTACAGGATTACTGTATTACAAGATGGGGACCTTAATATACTAAAATGTGAAATACTCAGTAGATGCTGACAGTGTATTTCTGTTTAGTTTCATTACAAGCACAGGGATTAGGACACTGAATGGCAAATAAAAACCAAGCTACCAATACTACAGAAAGCAGCCTTGCTGTTACTTCTATTAAATCAGAACCAGTAATCTACAGAAATGAAATTAAATGTCCTGTTCCCATTGAGTTTCCAGACCTCTTTTTCCCCCAGAATTTATAAGTTTAATTATTCTGACTGAATCAGACCCTCAGGAGACAAAACTGCTCTCAATTCTCACCAGAGTCAAAAGGTTCTGTGAGAACTCATTACTCCAGACATTACTCAAGCTGCTTGGGACACTTAACCCTTTCAAGAAACACAAAAATTCAGTTTAAAAAATTGCATTTCCTCCTGAAACCTACGGGAAATTCAAAACCTAAAGGTCTGATCTTACAGCCCTTCACAACCAGAAAATCACACTGACATGGTTTTGCCACTGTCATTAATTATATTTGCAGAGGCCCCACTGCAGCAAACACATTCATGCCTCAATCCTGGAAAATTAGCACCCAGATTTGGCACCAGCACAACCTGTATTCAGCTGAACTCCTGAAAAAGCATGTTTGAAAAGGAAAATGCTTTGTTTAGTGCTAATAACATTTAAAACATACCTTTGAAGGCAGAAGTCAGTATGCCGTGTAATTTTGATTGATATACTTTTATATGGCAAGGTAGAACTTTCTTTGATTTCTCTGATTAAACCTCACCAGTTGTGTAAAATCCATCACTTACTGAAATTATTATGAAAAATTTGGAGCAGGAAATTCAGAAAGCAGGCTGCTGCACTGATACTGTTTAATTAAACTGTCAAAAGGAATAAAAATGAAGGTGTTGCTCATGGTGCAGACTGGAATTACGGATTCAACTCTCGTCGTCTCTCGTTCTTTTGGTGCAATTCCACGACTTTCCTGCTGACCTGAACACAAGCAGCTCTGTGGGACCAATCCTACCGAAACAAACACCAGATCCCGACAAACTTTCCCATCAACATACCACGTGAATTCTAAACCAAAACACTTTCTTTAAAAAATCTCTCAGTGAGTTGCATTTCAAATAGGATGTGATACTATTTTTTTGCTTTCTAACTATGATTAAATACCCGAAACAGGGTTTGAAAGTTAAAAAAAAAAATTAAATCCTCGCTTTAAATCAAATACTTTCACTGCATAATGAAACACAACTATGCCTTGGGGCATCCATACTTTTGTCTTTTTGGGTTCAAAACCAATCTGCCCCTTAGCCTGCACTATCAGGCCCTTGACCCCGCGGGACAATTAACACGCGCGGGTCAGCGAGGCGCTGAGGGCGGATCCGAGCTTTGCCTGAGCAGGATTAGGCGACAGGACGGAGGGATGCCCTGTGGCAGTGCCTTCCGCGTAACCTGCTGAGGTGGCAGCAGCTCAGCCTGACCTCCGGGGCCGGGAGGATGTGCACTCACCTGCGGATCCCGGTCCTGACCGGCAAATCCCGCACATTCCCGGCCCCTGTCACCGGAGCCCGGCCCGCAGCCGCTGCTTTGGTGGAAGCCACGGCGCTCGGGACACTGAGGGGGAACCCCCGCCCGGCCTCCCTCCCACACCCCGTGAGCGCCTGGGAGGCGAGCCAGGGTTCCCCCCGGCCCCGCTAGTGACACAGAAAACACAAATCACCCCTCTGTAAACAGAACTCGGGAGAACTCCTCCGGGCGGCTCGCGGGGAGGCGGCGGGGCAGGCGCCGAGGGGAGCGCGCCGAGCCCCCCGGGAGGGATCCCCCGGCCCCGCGCGGGCTCCGCGCTCCCCCCGTTTCAGATGAAGTGGATCCAGGCAGAGCTGTCGGGGTCCTGCGGGGGCCCTGCGGCGGGCGGGACGCGCTGCCGGCCCCGCAGCCGGTAGTTCTTGCCCTCGTTGTTGTCCCAGTACTCGGCGCCTGCGACGCGGTAGCGGACAGCGAACTCCAGCGTGGTCTCGGCGGCGGCGGCGGCGGCACCCAGGGGCAGCAGGAAGGCGAAGCGGTCGGTGATGCCGTCGGCAGGTGCGGGCGGCTGGTACGTGGCGGCAGCCTCGGCGCAGCTGGCCCAGCCATTGAGCGTGTAGCGCACCGACACGACCTTCTCGTAGGCAAGGTTGAGGACGCGCACGGCCCCGCGCAGCCCCGCCGGCTCTGCCCGCACCCACTCCAGCCTCACCTTGTGCTGCCGCACCCG